>JAHPZR010010173.1:25000-32500 GCA_019787425.1 Platygyra sinensis
AAGTCTCATGGAGTTCTCCAAGCATTAAAACTCAATAAATCTAATCAGGTAATGTCAAAAAGTTCGCTGAGAAACTCAAAACCGCATTTTAGGCAACGGATGAGATTCGTCATTTCCACACAAATTGTTGAAATTTCCGCTACTTTGTCGAATTTTTTGCGTATCAAAATTATGAGTGCCCACATCTTTTAATACAGATAATTGTAGCTTAGGCCTAGTAAATTACGCTGATAACAGTCATCATTCATGAAGAGGTCCCACTTTTGAAAAATATCTGTTTATTTGGAGGCTATGTAGGCAAAGATGGCAAAGACGTCTTTAAGCGGATCACGTTAAGACGTCATAACTTTGCTTGCGTTTAAGATAAGCAGATAGTTTTTAAGTTGTGTGGAAAGAAGAGAGAATTATGCAGTAATTCTGAAAGAATTAGGTTGTTTCATTGAATGTGCGAAGTTTGAGCAAGCATAGCGTAACCCCCAATTTTTGGGGTTTCAATTTCCGGTTTTTGTGGTTTTCGAGGCGCCTACAAAAAAAATTCCTCAAAAAATTAAAAAAGCGAATCTATCGAAATAAAGGCCATTTTCGTTCATTGCATATGTTGTTTGACTTGTGTAGAAAAAATGGAGGCGATTCATTTTCCACGAAAATTTGAGTGGTCGGTTCTTACACGGACACGCTCTTAAAAAGCTGCTCCCGCAGTCATCTTATTGCTTAATGTATAGATGGAACAAGCGTGCTACACATGAATATACCTCGTTCTCAATCCATCAGCCGAAACAAGCGCGCTACACATGAAAAGACCTCTATAATTCATGAGCCGAAACATTGAGTATTCATTTTTTTTCCACTGCGGGACTGCGGGAGCAATAGTTTTACTCGTCTAATTACATTATTATTCGACTTCGGGAGTGCGGGACTGCGGGAGCACTAGTTCTAAAAACCATTTAATATTCATTTATTTCCAATGCGGTAGTGCGGGACTGCAGAGCACTAGTTCTATAATTAATTAATATTCATTTACTTCCACTGCGGGACTGCGGGAGCACTAGTTTTACATTCAGAATTACATTCAGTATTCAGAATTTCGTGACTGCGGGAGCAGGTATTTTTAGTGGCGGGGTATTCTAGAATCGCTCCGAGAACCTAAGACATATCATGCAATATCAAGAGAAAAAAACTGGCAAAAAAAAAAACAGAGGTGTCAAACTCTGCAAATTATAAGCGGATAACAGCGGAAGCCACACAGAAATATGACCGCTAACGGCTTTACTCTGACGAAATGTCTCCCTGAAAACACAGGATTAGTGCTTAGCGAAATATTCAAAGATCCTCCGATCGTACCATACAAAAGGGGCAAAACTTCCTAAGCGGCTACTACACGTGAATGGGAGTCGCGCAGGCCTGTCACCTTATTGTTATCCTTGGGTAATTCTGACTATCGGAAGGTACTTTACTGATTTAGCTATTTAGTCGCAAATGAACCACACTGGCCTCGAATTTCGATCTAGTATACTTCAGGACTCTCTGAGCTGTTTTTCCCCCAAAATCCATCTTCAGGATCTCTGAAAGCGTTTTCAATTTGTTTTAGATCATAATCTCGGCCATTTCGAAGCGAACTTATTTGATCGCGCTGAAATAGTAATGGAGGCTGGCAAATACAAACGCTTTTCAGGGACGCTTGAACTCGAGATCTAAACCAAGGACAAGACGCCGATCCCGCAATTCCTCGCGCCCGTGTCCCTTTGGTGGCCTCCCATGAGCGTTTGCGGGAAAAACGTCGATACCTTGCGGGCGTGCAAGCGATCAAATCGAGATTTTTTGCGGCTATATACCGGAAATACCTACATTCTCTCTTCTTCTCTCTCTATTACGCGGGGAGTCCTAAGGTGCCTCCTCGGGTTTTTGGCCCTCTGGGGCCAAAAACCCTGTGGGGGCAATTAGTTTTATGAGATAAAACAAGGCACCGTGAAAGCGGGAAGAAAAAAAATGCTACTTTAAGTGAAATAAAATGCAATTTTGAACTTTCTATACCTTGTTGTTGGGCTAGTTCCTAGGGCTCTTTGGTTTACCGCAGTCAGTTTTACTAAAATTACTTTTCCCACCTCGTTGCCAGCCGTGCATAAAAAAGAATAAAAGGGAATCTATACTGATTGAGGACATGCCTGCTAGCCAGCACAGGAGCAACACTTGACGGAAATCTCGGCCATGGGTGGAATCGTCCCCAAGGCAGTGAGCTGAAGGTTACAATCGGAAATTGCGGGAACAAGTCATCGATCCGCCTTATCCATGTATCGCTCGAAAAGGCTTTTCATTCCTTTCGGCTCAGTTGAAAGGGGCCCTATCGCAGATAAAATATAGCGATCCTCAGAGAGCTCAGGGGCACTCAGTGGGGGCGAGAAAAATTAAAAGCGCCTAGGGAAAAGAAAAATCGACCAAGAAAAGTTGGCGGCCGTTTCGTCTTCCCCTGCGTTCTACTCACTGTGCCCTGGGCTCCCGACGATTGGCGTTAGTTAACAAACGATTTATTTTATTAATATCCGTGAAGCACGGTGGGAGAGTGAAGAATAACTATAAACCTCTAGATTCGTGATAAAGGATGGTCTTGAATCCGTATTAAAGTGTTTTGATAAATGTAATGTAATTTGTAAATGTAATTTGTGTTCCCAGGGTTTTCTGATAATCGAGTCACCTTCTCAAGAGTAGGAAACCTCTAGATTCGTGATACCCTGGGGGCGAGGAGTTGCTCGCCAAGAACGGACTAAAACCCAGTGCTTTTCGACCCTTACTCTCGTCTGCCTGCAAAACGCTCTGGCAAAGTATTTGCATCATAGGCGGAAGTGAATGGCTGTGGTTTTCTTCTGAAAAGCTAGTTTATAGCTACCTTAAAAGTTGATTATTGAGTTGTTTGACTTGATATCTTAGTATACAGATCTCCAAAAAACTTCTGAAAGGTACGTTGGGAGGCCCGTGTTGTTTGAGTCAATGTAGTGGCCTCAAACAAAAGTGTCTATTACGTTCAAGTGTAGTTCGCTCGATTAACGCAAAGCTATGTTTGAAGGTTTGACTGATACTGCGCTGTGTACTTGCAAAGGACCAGAAATTTTTCTTAATTAGTAGCCATCTTTATACGAGCAAGGAAAAGACCATTTCTCCAGGTTAAGCTTATGTTGAATGTTGGCGCCAAATTTTCATTGAATTTCAAGTGACTTTCGGGGGCTTTCGAGTCACATGGTCACGGTTTCTTTCTCCCCAAACTCTTATACTTGCTAGCTTTCAAGCCTTAAGCAGGATTCCCATCCAGACGATCGTATTAAATACATGATCAACTACTTTTGCTCTTGTGTTTAAACCATGAAAATATTTTCTCCCTTTGATGTCTCCAGGGTTTCACTTTCACTGTCCTCTGCTATTTTGAAGCTTACAAACTTTTGACAAGCGGTTAGTTCGTTTGAAATTCGTGAAGTTTGCTACGAACTTGGCAATTTTATTACGTAGTTGTCAATCAAATTGTGAACTTGGAAACAAAGTTTTGAATTGCACGCCAAACTTCGTTGGGAAGTCAACAAGTTCAATTCGAGAGAAGTTCGTGCCATTCAGTGAAATACGGTTTTACCCTAATGTGTTTATAATTTATAGTCTGTATTTAACTCTATTTCACATTTTCCCAGATAGGGATACATTCCCCAAACAGCAGAAATATGGTTGTTGATGACTTAAAGTTGTTTCTTCATGGTCTTCCACCTGACTGCCAAGAAAGTACTTTAAAAGATTTCCTTGAAGGTACATATGTATACACAGTTCAGGGCTGTAATTAAGGGCTGTAACCTGTAACACCTGTTATGTCTGAGTGTGCTTGATTTTCTGTTGATGTTATGGGTGAAATTGCCTGGTTTTAATAGAATTCAATCAAAAGGGAACAACTTTGCTGTGTTTGTGGAGAACAAGGCTGCAGGTGACTTAAAACTTAATGACAGCCCTGCAGATTATTGACAGGCTCTTTTCATCTAAATCAGTCCAGGGGCCAGTTTCCCAAAAGCCCCGTTAACTTAACGGGCCCGAAATCGTATTTTGAAATGGCAGTCTCAAGAAAAGTAGGGTGTGTTCTGACCTCTAATGAAGCCCATTTTGTTTCTCTAGCTGATAACTTTACTGTACCATTTTCAAAACTTTTGAAGCTCCCATCCTTAATGGAAAACAAAACAGCTTAACAGGCCCGGTAATTACCGGGAGCTTCGAGAAACGGGCCCCTGATTATCCTGATATATTAGGACAGGCATGACATCATGAGCTATTGTTAGCAAGGAAAATGGCAGACCTGTTTTTACATGTACCTTTTGATCTTCAAAGCCAGAGGCTTTTTTGTCATTTGAATGTGCATGTATCGGTGCAGCGGCAGATTTGTTCTCACGTAGAAGTTTCAACATGATGCGGAGGCAGAAAACGATGTTGCCTTTCCTTTCAACTGTCAAGAAGTCTCGAAGACAAACAAGTAACAATAATTTTAGGAATGAGAGTTAACAAAATAATATTACATGTTTCAGTTCTGCAAGTGATGATAAAACAATATGCCGAGGCCGAGTCCGTAGCTGTAGCGCGCAGCATCCGTGTGGTGAATGTGAAGGCAGTCTTCCTCATGAAATGTTACTCATTATGGTCTTGACTGCACCAAATGTATTTTCAAGAAAAGGCAGAGAGAAGTCTTAACAATAAAAGCCTTCAACAGCGCAAGTGTTGAGAATTTCAGACAAACGAAACCGCGAATTGCAGCGAATCGAAGCTGTAGAAACAAAACCGCTGACTTTGTTGTGATAATACTTCATGTATGTAAAAGAAAAGATATCAAAGGAAGCCGCTTCATGGCACTAATGATGGAACTGCAGGAAATTGCATTTTGGGGGTCGAAACTACATAATGTTTTCTCCAAAACTGAATTTAAGGAAAATGTATTCATTTTGTAAACTTCACTGGTATTAGGATGTAAAGAATAGACAGTAAAAATTGCCATTGCATGTTTTCATGACTCGAGACAAAACAATTGCAAACTTAAACCTTTTGTTTCAAGCAGATTTTTTACGAATGTCTGCCAATATTTTGTAGCTGTATTTTGCTACAAAACACACAAAAAACTGTTTATCTTTAACTTACGCAACTGATTTGAAATGTTATGGTATTACAGTTCAGTTTTATATTGCGCTTTAATTAAGCACTGTACTTGAGCAGCTGTAAAAGCATATTGTACCATTTTTGTAAACCTTTGACAGCAACTAATTTTACAAAGTTTTTCAACACTTAACCCTTGCTAATAAGTGTACAGTCACTGTGGCATTCAACAAAATCAGTTAGGGTTGCAAAAAAGTGCACAGGAATAAACTTCATTTAATCAAGGCACCCTGATTTTCAAAATTTTCCCGGGGAAGCTCCCCAGTCCTCTCTGCAGAAGGGGCGGGGGTGCCCCCCCAACTCCACAAGGTTGCCGTCATCATGATGAGATAGTGCTCTGGCTACTTTGCAATTTCTCCTGCTACTTTTTTTCAATTTGAAAACCCTGGTCCTCATTTGTTGATTGCTGCTGTTGTAAATCAGTATCAGCGAAGATGTGGAATATATTTATTTTCTTCTTGTTTGATTGTTTTCCATGTTGAAAATTTTATGGCATCACTCGACAAGGTGCTGGGAACACTAAATGTAACTTATGCAAATAATTTGCCTTTTTACTATGCAACTGCTGGTGCCGAGTCTCAGGTTGGTTAGCACTTTAGATGTATTAAAACAAAAAGGGACTTGACTTGGATACTGGAAATAAAAGATATTCGAATTGAAACTGGTAAATAAACTCTTTCTTGTCACTTTAAGGGAGGAAATTTGCTTGATAATTGACAACAGGCTTAAATGGCAAACCACAAACTTTTTCCTTGGAGGCTGTCTCCCCTCCCCTGTCCCTTCCTTTCTTTCCACTGTTTTATCAGTGTCACGGGTGCCTGTTTTTTCTCCTTCCGCGTTGGGGCTCATGGCTGGGTTGTCTGGATTTGCCAGCCATGGGAATGGTCTTCATCTAGGAGCTGGCTGCCAATAGTAGAAGCTCCTGGGTGTCTCAGGCACCCAACCTCCCCTTTGCGAGGCAGTTGTTAATTACATAAAAAGAAATACCATGTAATATTTTGATGTTAAAACAAATTAAGGACCTTTTTTGCTGAGCACTTTCCCCTGGCCGTATCGTATGATTTTATTCTGCTCAAGGTGTTTTTTAAGCTGGTTTCTGATAGCAATCCCTTGGGTATTGTGGTCTAACACTGAACAATACAAGGCAATACTAATGGAAACAAACTAAAAGGAAATTAAGTGCTTCGTTCGTTCTTCCCGAGGTGAACACACAGGCAAACCTTGTGGACTGCCCATGTGTCCACCTTGTGAAACCCGTGGCAGATGTGCATGTGACTGCAGGTGATACTGCATGTATGGCTAGCATCTCTCTCATATGGCTAGCCTCAGCTCAGTTATGTTGAAACATTAAATTTGGTTGAATTTTCAGGTGTGTGCGGTTTTCCTGGGGCAGTCACTAAAGTTAGCATTCCACCAACAAAGGTATGTGACATGTAAAACATTACTAGTGTATCTAAAAGATAGTAATGCTGCGGCACATTCTGTTGATAGTGACATATTTTACATAGTCATTAAAATCTATCTGTGTGTGACAAGTCTTACATTATAACCTTTATTATTTTCTTAAAGTAGTATCAAATTGTGGTATGTAACTTAAAATCCATTCTTGTATGCATCAACTTCATGCATCATGACGCATCGATGGCGAGGTGTGACAAGGGATTGAGACAATAAAGCACATACACATACAATAGGCCTTGCCAACAGGGTTGCTTATCAGCGTGATATTTTAACTACTTGTGTTTGATTGCATTTACAAATTCACAGAAGCCCCCTTATTTTGTGGTTTCCTCTTAAATGTTTGGACAGAAGATAAAACTATTCAGATGAGTAGCACAATCACCATGCCATTTGGGGGTGGTAGAAAAACTTTCACCGATTTATTCTGTTTAACATCTTCAGCAAAGTAAAATCTTTGCTCAAAGTCAGGGTTGGCCTTGTTAATTACTATGGAGGTGTTTAAGTAATGATCCGCATAAAAACTAGGCAGGCAATTGGCAAAATCGATTAAGAGGTGGGAAAAAATATTTTTTAAATTCAATTAAATCGATGCATCTGATTGGCTGATATCGAAAAATCGTAGAAAAAAGCAATAAAAAAGTGACATCAACAAAATTTTTTTTTGATATGTGCACCATCTCTCTAAAATCTATCTCCCGGTAAAATTTTAGCATTGTTCTATGCGCCAATCAAAAGTTAGCCTTTCCCTGGTGAAAATCTTTGTAAGATCCTCAAAGATCCTTGAAGATCTCCATGAGGATCTTTTAAGATCTTACTGTGGATCTTCAGCAAGATCCTCAAGGATCTTTGCAAAGATCCTCAAAGATCTTTGAGGATCTT
>JAHPZR010010173.1:37500-56025 GCA_019787425.1 Platygyra sinensis
AATATCTTTTTTCGATTCAGAGATATTAACGTTTTTCTATCATGCAAATTAGATCAGTGATGACGTCATATTGTTTGCAGCTAAAAATTGTAAAATACTGAATAAACAATATCTCTAGAAATATTAAAGCAGTGTTCTTGAAACTTGGCACCATAATTGTCCATCACAAAAGAAACAAAATGACACTCTTAGTGCTGTTGCCATAGCAACTCTTTCGGCTCCAGTCTCTTTTTGTCGAAAAAACGAATCCTCCATTTTCAACCTCTTAGGTGAGACAAAGGGTCCTACATGAAACATACATAGTTCCCATGTTGTCGTAACTTCCATCGATAGATTGTGTAGGGTAGATGGATCTTGTTTTCAGACAAAAACTGGGATTTTCAGTTTTTATTAAAACAACACCAGCGGCCAAACTGTTGTCATGGCAATGGTGCTAAGGGTGTCATTTTGTTTCTTTTGTGATGCACATTTATGGTGCCAAGTTTCAAGAACACTGCTTTAATATTTCTAGAGATATTGTTTATTCAGTATTTTACAATTTTTAGCTGCAAACAATATGACATCATCACTGATCTAATTTGCATAATAGAAAAACGTTAATATCTCTGAAACGAAAAAAGACATTTCAAAAAGAAAAATGCCATTCTTCTGTATTTTGAAAGGACTTTCAAATAAGCAGAAATTATTTTTCACTTCATATGCACTTTAAAGCGTTCATATAGTCTTTGTTTTCGCAGTCAATTTGCATTCCAGAGTACGGTTTTTTGCGCGCTTTCACCCATATCTTTTTTCTGTCCGGTAGAATTTTTTATTTTTTTTTTAATTAAAGAGGATAATATGTACACTATTATTGTGTGATAAAACATAGGCCACCATGCTCGTTTAAAAGAAAAGGAACATTTATTTTGTCATCGAACTTAGCTTGAGGGAAATTTCTTTCGTTGTGTACGTGCATGCGTTCATTTGCGGGCGCTAATGATGAATAAATCGTACGCAGTAGGGATTCGCAATGCAATACTGAGGAATCACCTTAATGAACAAAAAGGGTTTGCTTTCTTTATATTTAATTTTCCTCTCTGTATTGTTGGATTTTTTAATCTTTTTTTCTTATTTTTCCCTTAAAGCTTATCAAATACAATATAGGTAACATAGCAGTTGCTTGACTCAAATACTTCAATAGCCAAAGCTACCTGCAAGCTGATAAAGGCCTGTAAACTATCTTGAAGAAATAAAGTTACTGTTAAAACACACTTATGTCCAGGATTGAACGCAGGTATCATTTAAAGGGACAGTATCACAGACTGCGCATGCCCAGGTAATCAACCAAAAGTGGTCCGACGTTTTCAAGTTTGTGATCTGTGAAACAAAATGGCATCAACAAGCGGAGGACAGAATCCTCACGGTCACGGAGGCCGTAGAAACAACTCTGGCCGTAAGAAGGTTTTTAATTCGGGCAACAGCATGAAACAGGAACGGGGAAAGTCGAGAAGAAGAATTCGGCTCGAAGAAAATATCTACAAGTCGTGGTTACAAGGCAAACTTTAAGCCACGTACAGTTCAACAAATAACAGCGATTTCGCGATGAATTTACTGTCATTAGAAAATCGTAGACGGTAAGCTTACATTAGCTTGGTTCTCTTCTTTTTTGCTTTACTATCATTTAAGTGTATGTAAGACTTTTATAACATGCTGTTTCTGTCTGTTGGGCATCAATCAGATATTGTTGAATCGCGGAACAGGAAGCGAAGCGATTTCACGCTTTATTTACAAAATTGTATTTGTTAAATAAAATACTAAGACAATGTATTCACGTTCTCGATGACCCATGTAAACACCGGTAAGTGAGGGATATTGTGTTCTTATTCGTAAAACCACACATACCCTTCCATTTCCCTTGCCCAAGTGTTCATGTTAAGCCAACATAAACTGACTGTATGCATATTGCAGCCTTGCAAAAAGATCTCGAGCGTACTATTGTCTTCTCTATTATTACGAATTTCTCCTACATAAATAACTCGAACAGAGAGCTTAGCAAATCGAGTGTGGATGTAATCCATACTTCCAACTCCTCTTCTAAGCAATCGAAGGTTCAGATTCCTTATCATATGGACATTCAATATATCCATAAATTCCTATTAGATGAATAAAACAAAACGAAGAAAGATAAACAAAAATTCCTCTGTATAACTCGTTGCTTCATTATACCTAGCGAGTACGGTCACGGTGTGACCAGTTGACTAGTACTTAAAGATTTTAACACAACTTTTACATTCAATTTGTTGTTTTCTTTAATTCTCTCTGCTTCTTCGGTTAGGCGATCGGTAGCACCGTAGCTGAAAGCCCTGGTCGCTTCGAGCTCGCGCATTTCTTGTTGTTGTTGTTGTTGTTGTAAAGTAGCGTTTGTATCTTGCGATTCCTAAATCACAGAAAGAACAGAAATAGTTTCAAACTGAACTGGACTACAAAGACAAGCCGTGAAAGAACAGTGTAAGTTTATAATGCGAATAAATCAAATCTGTTTATAGTGTGATTTCTGACGTTTGTCTTTGTAGTCCAGTTCAGTTTGAAACTATTTCTGTTCTTTCTGTGATTTAGGAATCGCAAGATACAAACGCTACTTTCAACAACAACAACAACAACAGAAATGCGCGAGCTCGAAGCGACCAGGGCTTTCAGCTACGGTGCTACCGATCGCCTAACCGAAGAAGCAGAGAGAATTAAAGAAAACAACAAATTGAATGTAAAAGTTGTGTTAAAATCTTTAAGTACTAGTCAACTGGTCACACCGTGACCGTACTCGCTAGGTATAATGAAGCAACGAGTTATACAGAGGAATTTTTGTTTATCTTTCTTCGTTTTGTTTTATTCATCTAATAGGAATTTATGGATATATTGAATGTCCATATGATAAGGAATCTGAACCTTCGATTGCTTAGAAGAGGAGTTGGAAGTATGGATTACATCCACACTCGATTTGCTAAGCTCTCTGTTCGAGTTATTTATGTAGGAGAAATTCGTAATTATAGAGAAGACAATAGTACGCTCGAGATCTTTTCGCAAGGCTGCAATATGCATACAGTCAGTTTATGTTGGCTTAACATGAACACTTGGGCAAGGGAAATGGAAGGGTATGTGTGGTTTTACGAATAAGAACACAATATCCCTCACTTACCGGTGTTTACATGGGTCATCGAGAACGTGAATACATTGTCTTAGTATTTTATTTAACAAATACAATTTTGTAAATAAAGCGTGAAATCGCTTCGCTTCCTGTTCCGCGATTCAACAATATCTGATTGATGCCCAACAGACAGAAACAGCATGTTATAAAAGTCTTACATACACTTAAATGATAGTAAAGCAAAAAAGAAGAGAACCAAGCTAATGTAAGCTTACCGTCTACGATTTTCTAATGACAGTAAATTCATCGCGAAATCGCTGTTATTTGTTGAACTGTACGTGGCTTAAAGTTTGCCTTGTAACCACGACTTGTAGATATTTTCTTCGAGCCGAATTCTTCTTCTCGACTTTCCCCGTTCCTGTTTCATGCTGTTGCCCGAATTAAAAAACCTTCTTACGGCCAGAGTTGTTTCTACGGCCTCCGTGACCGTGAGGATTCTGTCCTCCGCTTGTTGATGCCATTTTGTTTCACAGATCACAAACTTGAAAACGTCGGACCACTTTTGGTTGATTACCTGGGCATGCGCAGTCTGTGATACTGTCCCTTTAAATGATACCTGCGTTCAATCCTGGACATAAGTGTGTTTTAACAGTAACTTTATTTCTTCAAGATAGTTTACAGGCCTTTATCAGCTTGCAGGTAGCTTTGGCTATTGAGTATTCTAGTCAAGCAACTGCTATGTTACCTATATTGTATTTGATAAGCTTTAAGGGAAAAATAAGAAAAAAAGATTAAAAAATCCAACAATACAGAGAGGAAAATTAAATATAAAGAAAGCAACCCTTTTTTGTTCATTAAGGTGATTCCTCAGTATTGCATTGCGAATCCCTACTGCGTACGATTTATTCATCATTAGCGCCCGCAAATGAACGCATGCACGTACACAACGAAAGAAATTTCCCTCAAGCTAAGTTCGATGACAAAATAAATGTTCCTTTTCTTTTAAACGAGCATGGTGGCCTATGTTTTATCACACAATAATAGTGTACATATTATCCTCTTTAATTAAAAAAAAAATAAAAAATTCTACCGGACAGAAAAAAGATATGGGTGAAAGCGCGCAAAAAACCGTACTCTGGAATGCAAATTGACTGCGAAAACAAAGACTATATGAACGCTTTAAAGTGCATATGAAGTGAAAAATAATTTCTGCTTATTTGAAAGTCCTTTCAAAATACAGAAGAATGGCATTTTTCTTTTTGAAATGTCTTTTTTCGTTTCAGAGATATTAACGTTTTTCTATTATGCAAATTAGATCAGTGATGATGTCATATTGTTTGCAGCTAAAAATTGTAAAATACTGAATAAACAATATCTCTAGAAATATTAAAGCAGTGTTCTTGAAACTTGGCACCATAAATGTGCATCACAAAAGAAACAAAATGACACCCTTAGCACCATTGCCATGACAACAGTTTGGCCGCTGGTGTTGTTTTAATAAAAACTGAAAATCCCAGTTTTTGTCTGAAAACAAGATCCATCTACCCTACACAATCTATCGATGGAAGTTACGACAACATGGGAACTATGTATGTTTCATGTAGGACCCTTTGTCTCACCTAAGAGGTTGAAAATGGAGGATTCGTTTTTTCGACAAAAAGAGACTGGAGCCGAAAGAGTTGCTATGGCAACAGCACTAAGAGTGTCATTTTGTTTCTTTTGTGATGGACAATTATGGTGCCAAGTTTCAAGAACACTGCTTTAATATTTCTAGAGATATTGTTTATTCAGTATTTTACAATTTTTAGCTGCAAACAATATGACGTCATCACTGATCTAATTTGCATGATAGAAAAACGTTAATATCTCTGAATCGAAAAAAGATATTTCAGAAAGAGAAACGTCATTCTTCTGTATTTCGAAAGGACTTTCAAATAAGCAGAAATTATTTTTCACTTCATATGCACTTTAATTTACGTCCACGTCGTTTTAAATGATGTGATTTTGTCACAAATTTCATATGATATTGTTCTATGTACTCGACACCTTCTACCTGTCAGGTTTTTTCCCAAGTGTTAGTTAAATAACTATGCATCCACCTACCTCAAAATATAACTTGGACCGATGAATAGCACGTGATTAGCACGAGGACAGGCATAAATTGAATAAGATTGGCCCGTCACATCTCTGAAGTGAGAATGGTGACCCAGCATTTTTATTGTGTTTTTCGAAACAGTGCTTGGTAGAAAACATTCAAGGAAAGTTTAAAAAAAAATCATCGGTAACTTTAATTTCTGAGGAATCACCTTAATGAACAAAAAAGGGTTGCTTTCTTTATATTTAATTTTCCTCTCTGTATTGTTGGATTTTTTAATCTTTTTTTCTTATTTTTCCCTTAAAGCTTATCAAATACAATATAGGTAACATAGCAGTTGCTTGACTAAAATACTTCAATAGCCAAAGCTACCTGCAAGCTGATAAAGGCCTGTAAACTATCTTGAAGAAATAAAGTTACTGTTAAAACACACTTATGTCCAGGATTGAACGCAGGTATCATTTAAAGGGACAGTATCACAGACTGCGCATGCCCAGGTAATCAACCAAAAGTGGTCCGACGTTTTCAAGTTTGTGATCTGTGAAACAAAATGGCATCAACAAGCGGAGGACAGAATCCTCACGGTCACGGAGGCCGTAGAAACAACTCTGGCCGTAAGAAGGTTTTTAATTCGGGCAACAGCATGAAACAGGAACGGGGAAAGTCGAGAAGAAGAATTCGGCTCGAAGAAAATATCTACAAGTCGTGGTTACAAGGCAAACTTTAAGCCACGTACAGTTCAACAAATAACAGCGATTTCGCGATGAATTTACTGTCATTAGAAAATCGTAGACGGTAAGCTTACATTAGCTTGGTTCTCTTCTTTTTTGCTTTACTATTATTTAAGTGTATGTAAAACTTTTATAACATGTTGTTTCTGTCTGTTGGGCATCAAACAGATATTGTTGAATCGCGGAATAGGAAGCGAAGCGATTTCACGCTTTGTTTACAAAATTGTATTTGTTAAATAAAATACTAAGACAATACAGTGACAATATATTCACGTTCTCGATGACCCATGTAAACTCCGGTAAGTGAGGGATATTGTGTTCTTATTCGTAAAACCACACATACCCTTCCATTTCCCTTGCCCAAGCCAACATAAACTGACTGTATGCACATTGCAGCCTTGCGAAAAGATCTCGAGCGTACTAGTGTCTTCTCTATAATTACGAATTTCTCCTGTATAAATAACTCGAACAGAGAGCTTAGCAAATCGAGTGGGGATGTAATCCATACTTCCAACTCCTCTTCTAAGCAATCGAAGGTTCAGATTCCTTATCATATGGACATTCAATATATCCATAAATTCCTATTAGATGAAAAAACAAAACGAAGAAAGATAAACAAAAATTCCTCTGTATAACTCGTTGCTTCATTATACCTAGCGAGTACGGTCACGGTGTGACCAGTTGACTAGTACTTAAAGATTTTAACACAACTTTTACACTCAATTTGTTGTTTTCTTCAATTCTTTCTGCTTCTTCGGTTAGGCGATCGGTAGCACCGTAGCTGAAAGCCCTGGTCGCTTCGAGCTCGCACATTTCTCAAACATTGTAAAGTAGCGTTTGTATCTTGCGATTCCTAAATCACAGAAAGAACAGAAATAGTTTCAAACTGAACTGGACTACAAAGACAAACGTCAGAAATCACACTATAAACAGATTTGATTTATTCGCATTATAAACTTACACTGTTCTTTCACGGCTTGTCTTTACTGCCACATCGACAGTGGTCTCCACAGTGCACTTTACGGTCTTTACAAAGGCAACCACGATTACTCGTACTTTTTCGCCTGGTGCTGCAAGACCTTTTGCATTTACAGCCTTCAGATTGGCTTTCCAGCAACGGAAAAACATTCGATTTTGCGGTTTCTGATTTAAAAATTACTTATATAGCCCAAGTTTAATAATTAGAGTTACCGACGAATCCATACCTGTAATGGCGGGAAATTACTGCGCGAGTGCTCGGAGGCAGAAAGTCGCGCATGCGCAACTCGTGAGACTGTCCCTTTAATTAGTACTTCATGTTTGGCAGGGTTATTTGAAATTTTCATATTACTTCATATTGGACAGAATTGTGTGTGTTTTGGTGACTTTTTACCAATGAGGACACTTAGTGATGCCTATCATAAGGAGTTTGAATTCATCTCATTAGCGTTCAATCCTGGACATAACTCTTAAAACATTGGTTCTCCCTGCTAATCTTCTTCAAGCTCTTCCTCGTCGCTTATGCTGCTGTCAAAGTCGCTTTCGCTCTTTTCAGGCAGCGCATACTCTTCAGGATACAGGAAGCAGTACACCTCATCTCTAACCTGTGGCTTGAGCTTGTGATTGTTCTGTTTCCTGCCGCATTGCTGAAGTGGTTTGATTGCAAAGACTGTGTAATATATGGCACATCAAAGCACAACAAATCTTGTTTCTTGATAAGCAAAAGTTTTTCGTTTTATACTTTACACATCTCGATGTAGTAGGTTTCAGTAAGAAGAGGGCAGAGAAGAGTGGGCAAAGGAAAGCCAGAAGGCGACGGAGAAAAATTATGAGGATTATTATTGGAAAGAATTTTCGAAGATCCGACAAAACTGAAAAAGCTCCGAGTGCCAGAACTAAACAAATACCTCAAACACCATAGACTAGACAAGCATCTGAAGAGCACCAAAAATGACAAGGTGAAGGTAATTACCAGACACTGGCTTCTCCAAATGAATCCTGAAGGAACTGATCTGCTACAAACAGGATTGAAAGAAACAGATGAAGCTGAAAATGAACCTTTGCTAGACAGTGATAAGGACGATAGCGATGAAGATGACAACGGCGGAAGTGAAAGCAGCAGTGATGAGGAGAATGAAAATGATTGCATTGACTCTGGTGGCAGAGACGAATCGAGTGATGTCATTCTTGCCTTCATCGATGACGAAGAAGAAGTTGAGAGGCCAGCCACAACATGTTCGGGAAGAGCTATAACCAGAAGATCAGAAATTGATTTTTCTTTCTCTTATTTTTTCAACGAATTCAGAGCGAGCTGGCACATTTCTTTTTTGCTGACGTTATAGTATACAGTAGAAAGTGACAGATGCAACTGTAGTATGAATGGTAATACCTTCATAATGCCAAAAACATACTGTGCTACTGTACAGTATGTATAGCTAGTTTAATTTTTCTTTCTTTTAATTTGTGTTTTTTTTTTAACCGAAGAGCACTCTGTAGCATAGGGATTGTAAATTTCGTCTTCATAGTGAACACAATAACGTCAAGCAGGGGAAAAATAGAAAATGTTAAAAAGGTAAAATCTTGAGGGAGGGTTAAATATATTTTGTGGGGGGGGGGTCATCCAAAAAAATGACTGATATAAGGGGGGGCCATGTGAAAAAATTGGTAAGCTGAGGGGGGGTCATGTGATTTTTAAATGGTGTTTCCCAAATTCCACCAGGCCCCCCTCCCCCATAAAAAATGAACGGTCCCTTATGTACTTGAGATGATATTAACTAGGTTGAGTGTATGATGTCATCAATCATCTCATTTGCATATTTTACACATTTTCAATCTTTAATTTCTCAGGAACTAATGCAGATATTTGCAAACGGTAAATGGCTTTTTGATTCTTTCATGGAATTCTATGTGATACACCTAAAATATCAAGGGGTAAAAATTTGATCATAGTACCACTTTAACATATGAAAAAATCACTCAAAACCATCAAGTATTATCTGAGAAATAATAGCGAAACTAAGTGGTAACGGTTTACTGAAACGTGATGACGCAATAATGTTGTTTCGGCAACTCACCTTTCCTTCCTTGTGATGATCTAAACAAGTTACAATCAGGCAGCAAAACTGAACAGATCTGAATACTCGCAAGTTCCTTTTGTTATTTCCGTATTTTTGTCCTCATAGCTTTAAAAATGGCCAGAATATTAGCTTTCAATTTTTGTCATGCAAATGCCATACTGCAAGTGCAGTGTGGCCACTACGACCAGAAGCGTTTTGAAATCAGCAATCTACTTCAGTGAAGACGCCATGCTTTTGTGTTGAAGAGAAAGCTTGGTAACCATTCATTATGTCATTGGGGAGGTCTAAGACGTTTTTCAGGGCAAATAGTGGGGATATATGGGCAATGTGGTTTAAGTATTCTGTTCAATATGGCTAAAGACAAGCAAGAAAAGCTTTCAAGGATCCAAGAGTGGAGGGCAAAAAGAAGGAAAAGAGCAGAGTGTCAAAACATTTCATTTTTTTACTTCCTGTTTGTATACAGTACCGCTCAAAAGTAAGTTACCACCCTCTCGCCAAGACGAGACTCTCGTCTCTAGAGACGAGACTCTCGTCTCGCGACTGCTTGAACTTCTCGAGAGATTTTAGTAGCCTATTGCTAACACTGCAGCAGCAACGCAGCAAAACTTTTTCGCAATCTGACGAAGCTTCAATTGCGAGCGCCCCGAATTCTGTTGTTTACCACCTTCGTATTAAAAAGATGTAACTCCTGCAATTCTCAAATCTTTGTGGCTTGAGAATGGTATTTGTGAATATGCTGCAAATTTTTCAGTTTTAAATCGAAAACATGTCGTTCATCACTTTCACAGTATGTCTAGACCTGTACGTTGAAATGGCTTCTTTTGCTGATCGATCAGTGTAGCGGCTTCTTTTGTCAAGCCGCGAATGCCGTGATTAAACGAATTCACTAACCTTTACGTCGTTTTGATTTTGAAAGGTCGCGGTACATGGAAGAAAGTATAGACGAAAAGAGTTTAAGACGGAATCCGCCAGACGTTGGAGTAACAAGTGGACAAAACTCTTGTACCAAGATTATTTACATTGTATTGCAAACTTCTGTAGGGCTCTTTTAATTATCTTCTCAAAACAATTCATTTCTAGCAACACCAAACGTCGAAAACGAATGTTGAACTCCGTATGAAACGCTTAAAGTTTTGGTGAAATGAAACTGATGATGGAATTTTGCCTGTGTTTCCACAAAATCACTGAACTTTGAAATTAATTTTCTCTCGTTCCCGTGGGAAATTATTTTTCGGTGTTATATCAGGCAATTATTTATGTATTTAGCTTTAAAAAAATGTAAAAATGACTGTAAAATATTTAAAATTACTCTGGTACAGATTTTTGTCCACTAAAACCTGAAATTGCTCCATCTTCTATCGGATTTTGTCTTAATATCCATGTTATGAGCAAATGCCGAAAGTTCTTGGCTTCCGAGTGGTTTACGACCGTTTACCAGTTTCGAAGCCGTGGACCAAATCGTTGTTTGTTCTATCGATGATCGACGGGCTTGGGTAACTTTGCAGTTAAGAGTGTTCTGTGACACAGCTTATCATGCAGCATTTGGTATTGAAATTTCTGTAAAGCCATTTTGTTGTTTTAAAAATAAATACGCTTCTCTTCTTTCACTAGGGTTCTCCGAAAGCGTTTTATCAATCGATCAAGAGACTTTGTTTAACTTTATAGTTGCTAGTCGCGAGTTTAGCACTGTATAAATCAGGCTCAATCGGCTCATAAACAGTAAACTCAACAGAGGTTTATTCTAGGACGAAGTCATGCTACACGGCCATGATGTACAACAGAACCACAACTTGAGCACATGCTCTATCTTAATGCTGATTGGCTAGTATTGACAAGCGAGATATCGTCACAAGCACCAACACAATTCATTCAACCAAAAAGGTCGTAATTTTTCTATCCATCGCTTAACAGACGTGCGTTAAGAAAGGACGCGTGCATGTCACGTTTCGATTTGTTATGTAATCAAAGTTCACTTTCTTTCTGTCAGATGGATTTACCGAAGTTCTCTTTCCAGTGGTTAATATTTCGATTTATAAAAAAAAACAACTAGTTTTGATTCAAAAGCGAGTTCAAAAGACAAGCACACGTATGCAAATTCGCTGCGCCGTGGACTAAAATTAATCTGGAAACAACTCTCCGATTTCGCATTACGCAAGCACTTTTGCTAACGTCTTGACTTGAGTTTAGAAAAAATGTTTCCATCCAGTTTCTTCATTAGCGATGATAGTACTGGGTCTTGCGGAGCAAATTTCCATTCAAAGCTAACGTTTATATCTAGTATGCAAAGTCAATACGCTGCAAGGGAAAAAGTGACCGCCGAACGGGAGTTTTCACGAACGTATTTGGTGTTTATTTTTCATCTTTTCTTTTTTAGGCTTTTTGCTTGTAAGTCTAAGTTCGTTTCTCTTGAAGCGGCGTGGAAAACAAGAGCCCGAACAACCAGATGCTCTCGCAGAGCAAACTTCTCTGCGTCCCGAGAATTTATCATTTCCCTGCAAGCTAAGTGCTTGTACATGTAATTTATGCCAAAATATACGCTTCAATGGTTCTCGCGAGACGAGAGTCTCGTCTCACGAGAAACGAGACGTGGCGTTGTAACTTACTTTTGAGCAGTACTGTAAGTGAACTAGAAATGAATTATATGTGACCTTTCACGCAAAAACGTACACTAACGGTTTTCCGTTTCCAGACCGTTCGTAAGATGTTCGAAAATAATTTGCATTCGTTCGAACGGCTTGGCTCAACCGTTCTAAAAAATTTGCATCCGTTCGAATGAGTTGGTAAGCCGTTCACTAAAATCGTCAATCCGTTCGAACGGTTTGGGCAACCGTTTGCTCAATTACTCAGTCCGTTCAAACGGTTTCGCCAACTGTTCGCTAAATTTCTCAATCCGTTCAAATGCTTTGGTCAACCGTTCGATTAAAAGCCTACTGCCTACTTGGTCAACCGTTCATAAACAAGTCAGCAACCCTTTGGCTTATTCAGTCGTTCAATAAAATCAACCACCTAACTTTATCATTTTTGTTTTCTAAAGTCCAGGCAACTGCTTTAAATCCGTGATCTGTATTCAAAACTCACCTGAAAGCACACTGATTGTCTTGTTTTCGCCGCGGTTAAAGTGTCTATATCGCCAACAGGGTTTTTATAGTTATAGTAGCTCTATACTGCGTAAAAAGGTATTCTAAGAAAAAAATTGGATTCTGAGATTTTAACGCCCTAATATATCGCCTTAAAGTTCCCTCTTCAGCCACGCCCAATGAAGTTGACCGTGAGTCAGTGCAGAAAAGAGCCTGGGTTTCTGAATGGGTCGTGACGTCAAGTCAGGAATCACGAGATCCTTCTAGTTTAGGTAATTGTTGTTTCAGTAGTGGTGAGGAGTTTTCCTCGCCAAAAAACAAACAAATCGAAGTTTGCGAAGCAATGCGGTCGTCAAGCAAGCAAAATAAAAGCATAAAGCTTCGAGATATTCCTGAAGTGACGTCATTCGTCACCAATCTAACATTACGCGGTCATCTTCATTGGGCGTGGCTGAAGAGGGAACTTTAAGGCGATATATTAGGGCGTTAAAATCTCAGAATCCAATTTTTTTCTTAGAATACCTTTTTACGCAGTATAGAGCTACTATAACTATAAAAACCCTGTTGGCGATATAGACACTTTAAAGGAAGGAATCAAAGTGCCTAAGAGCCATTCAACTTGGAAAATGGATCGTTTCTAAACAGTGACAATTTTGATGCCACGACTTGGGGCTTTAATCCGAAGGTTAAGTTAGTAAGGTTCAGAAGAACTTCGAGATTCAAAGTGGTATCAATGTGGAAGAGAAAATCCTGTTTCGTGTAGAGAGCCACATTTTCGCGGACGAAGAGTTTGAAAAGCAAGGGTAGAAATTCCCATGACTAAAGCCGCTTTGTTTCTCAGAATATTTGAAGCAATTCCTTGAATCGCCCTGCTTCCAAATTGAACACAAGATAAACTGAAAGGTTGATGCTTCTTTTCGTGGCATTCAATCGAAGATCCATTTAAAATCCAAGTGCCAGCCGCCAAATAATTGCGAGAAATGCAGCTTTCGAAGCGACCAGCTTCAGCAGCCCGGAATTCGTGTGCAAAAGAACAACAGTCATGCTGTTTGCTCCACCCTGATTGGATGCATTACCCAATCAGCGTGGAATAACAGCGTGACTGTGGATGAGCTTTCAGAATGTCACAAACAGTATTAAAAAGCCGTTCCAATGGTAAGTTAAAGTAAAAAGACTTTCTTATGCCTATTCTCCTTATTTGAACCTATGGGTATACACAACAAGTACTATTCTTTCAGGATGCGGGCCTGTCAGTTTGTCAATGGATATTAATTCCCTTCACTTTGCCACTGATTTTGCAAATACCGCTTGCGACCATTCGAACGTTTTGACAAACAGTTCGGTGGATTCATAAACCGTTCGAACGTTTTGGCAAACTGTTCGAGAAATTTCATGAACCGTTCGAACGTTTTGGTGAACTGTTCGAAAAAATTCATGAACTGTTCAAACAGTTTGGTTGCACATTCGGAATACTTAACAAACCGTTTAGCCGTTCGATGAAACCGTTTCAAACGGCTTAGTTAACCGTTCGATAGCCGTTCGTCTCAGCCGTTTAACGGAAAACCGTTAGTGTACGTTTTCGTGTGAAAGGTCACATATGTAACAAGGCCACACCCACAAGGGATCATGGGTAAATTTAGAATTCAGTTAAGCAAGATGAAAACGTAATATTTTTCCAAAAATCACTAAGATTAGCAAGTTTGAATGTAAAATAAACCTAAAAAAGTGATTTTGCCCCCAAATACCAGGTTTCAAAATTTTCAGACATGTTACAGAAATGGGTACATGATTGGTGATTGTGCTACTCATCTCAGCTTTTCTAATTTAAAGCACAATTAGGTTTTAAGCGCACAGTAATTGTAAAACGAATTTTAAAAAATGCTAAAAAATCCTCACTTTCTGGTGTAACAAAAAAGGTAAATTGTGCCCGTCGTGCCTTTGAAACAGCATGTCAAGTATCGTGCCTATCGTGCTTTGATTTAGTTCCCTTATCACGCATATTGTGCCTTGCTACGTTCCCTTAGTTTGTTCCTATCGTGCCTTAATTTGCATATTACTTTTATTGTGCCCTCCGTTCCATTTTAGCGTTCCTATCGTGCCCTTTTCGCATGAAATGGCGCGTAAAGAAAGGACACAAAAAAGTAAAAAAAGTACTGAATTGAAATTCATGTCTCAGTGTTTTCTTTTGGCGGTCCAATTCAACATTTACATGTACCTTCCCTGTCATAAAGCCGTGAGTGCCGTAGTATGCGCAGTGTATAAAAGGCTGAACACAAACTCAACAATAAGTTGCTGCAGTGACAAAGCTCCAGAGCAGGTGAGGATTTTCCTTTTTTGGTAAAGAAAAACATAAGCACGCAAGGCATGCAAGAGTTATTTTTTTTGTGAACTGAAAGGTTTCAGAGATAGCAGAATTAAATCGATGACATGTAAAATGTTTTACTAAACAAACTACAGTGACCTGACACGTCTCCAAATTACTATAGATATCACCTTATTTTCTAACAGGCAATTTGATTCGTTCTTTGATACAACCCACACTGTGATTGGTGTGACATGCGCACATGCATAACTCCCCATCACTCACCGATCTCATAGCCCTTTCATCCCCAAGAGGAATTTTTGCTAAAAAATACTCAAGCCATTAAGAGAACTTTTTGCATTTTATATGAGTCGTAAGTCTACCCTTTTCACAAAACAGCACTACTTCACCGAAAATAGAAAGAAAGAGAAAAAAAACTTTCTGATACGTTGAAAGTCTGATTTTGCACTTTAACTTGACACCACGCAGTCTTCAAAAAATATTGAACTGAAATGAATGTCATCAAATAAAGCTATAAACTGCTACTGCAGAGAAGTTAAAACAGTTTAGAAATGAAAGCTTCTTTTTTATTTAATATCCTGGAAACAATAACCGACAATTTGTACGTTCCAATTGAATTTATTCCCATATCAAAAATAGAAGTGTCAAGTTACCATTTATAACTAAAAATAGCAAACATCTCGTGCGAACGATTTTCTCCGACACGTTCATTTGCATACAACTAGCTCACACACTGTTTCAAACCTCAAGGCTCATCTCGTCCAACTAAAATCCTCAACCTAACCCACAGAAAATGCCCAAGTAAACCCATTATATGAATACTTCCTCGTCTTTTATAGAAGAATAAATATGGCCGTTCTGAACTGTTTCAGGATCAAATCTTCTCATATATCATTTACGTTTAAAACAAGAAATTTGATTGGCTGTTTATAGTAGATCCGATCTGATTGGTGTGACATACATACATCTCTCACTCACTGACTCACTCACTGATCCATTGACCCGTCCACAACATACTTGACGTGCCGACTAAGAGGTATTTTTTTTACAAAAAAAATAACTCAATGATCGCTTTCATTGATGTTTGTTGAAAATTTTTTCATGAAACAGTTGTACTGCAACTGTTTTTCTGTAAGTTTATTTGAATTAGCGTCTCTCCAAGGTGCCATCGAGTCGCCCAAAGCTAATTTAGCGCCTTAATATCCAAAATTTATTTTGGCTGCGACTGCCAGCCAAAAGTTTAACTTAACATTGGATATACTAGTCGTTTGACTAAGCTTGCATTACAATTTTTGCTTACTTGTTAATTGTCATGGAAGTCATGGACTGAGTGGCAATCGCGAGCGTGATGTTATCTGAATGATAAAAAACAGCTCGAAATGTCAAGCGAATGTTGCCGTTGAAGGTTCCAAAACGTGAAACATCTCGCCATCTACGTTGGAATAGACCTTCAACAATGTTCATGCATGATGTTCAAAGACCTTCAAAAGTTCTGTTCTTTCGGTAACGCATAAGCTTACAAATAAACATTCTCGTCCCCAGAGCCCACGATCCTTCTGGCCTGTGGTTGGGATCGAGAGCTCTGGCCGCACCCGATTTTCTGAGCATGCGCAGAGTATTCGTTTCGAATTCTCAACCAATCAGATTTGCTAGATTTGATGGGAAGTCCGTGAATCGCGGACTTCCGGTTTTGGACCAAACCAGAGCTCTCGATCCCAACCACAGGCCAGAAGGATCGTGGGCTCTGGGGACGAGAATGACAAATAAATACTTCGGAGGCCATTGTACTTTGCTGTCTCATGTCACAACAAATCACTCTCGTTCCCAGAGTCTTCATCTCCCTTGAGCATTTTCTTCCCCCAGGCCTAATTGGGAAATGATATAACGACGCCATAGAGAAGGATCAAGCGATCCGTCGAAATTATCCACTAAATCTGTAGTTTCTTTTCTCTCATAGCAGTTGAAAAAAAACCTTTTGGTCAAGACGGGTTAATTTTGACGATCTCGAAATGAAAAGCAGCAGTAAGCGAAATCAGACGAATCAAACAACGCATTTTTCTAGTTTACAAGAATCCAAATTTCTGATAACAGTTCTTGTATTGAAATAATGCTGTAGGGGCGTTAGCCCCTTATATCGCACTTTGGGAACGAGGGGAACAAATGACACTAAGTCAATGACGTATCGTTCCATTTGTGCCTAATTTTGTTCCTTTCCACTATATTAACTTAAAACTTAGCACTGACACCTTATTCTGTGGTGACATCGAAATGGATCAACAGACTGCGATTGAGTTTATTCGCGATCAGCGCTTACACATGCTTGAAATGCTGGATGAATTAGAAGAAAAGATTTTATATACGCTTAGAAATTGACAACCGGTCCAGGCATCCAAGATTTGTCCGAACTTATGTTAAATTACAAATCTGTTCTAAATGACACTATTCAAATGGTCACCGACCTTGATGAGCTGGAAAACAAACTGAACGACAGCTGGCAAAACAAATAATTTCCCTGCATCGCAAAGAGAAAAACGGCTCTTTTAAGAGCCACCACAAAATATAAATTTAAAGAGTATGACCAATTATTGTTTTGAGCCTGTTACATAAATAAGTGTACATGTAGGTGTATTGAGACGTCCGCCATTACTAATCATGTGACAAAATCGCAGGACATGATAGGTGGATATTTGGGTGTTCTTACACCGGTAATGGCGAACTGCGTTCTACTGTCAATTCGATTGCTATTTTTCAGCACAAAACCGCAAGAATTAGAATGGTTCACTAGCTAATGAGTGCAGATTTAACTAAAGCAGTCGGTAAATATACGAAGGCAAATGCATTGGAAGTTTGTGAAACAACCCATTCGATTGTCATTGCATTCATATAAATAATTCTTCAACCAAAAAAGTAACTGGCAAAAATTGAATCAAAAAAGTCGAACCAGTTTATGTGCATTTAAGTTTTGTCTTTACTTTTCTTTTGCCCTTGTAAAAAGTTACAATGAAGCCTATAGTGTAAACTTCATTTTGTGTGGAAATTGTGTTGATTTACAATCTTGTTTCTTTAAACTACTATAACTTTACCTTTATGTGAGCATTGGGAAAAGTTATTAGAGTTTTGAGGTGCACAACCTCTATAGAATAAGTGTCCCAGATTTCATTGAATTGTGAGCTCATTTACTAAGAGAAAATTAATCGTTTTTAATGTCACTCAAAATGTTACGCTCGTGATCATTAACACCGTGTGCAAGGCCGATACAGATCTGCCTCCCCTTAATAAGAACATCAAAAAGATGAAAGTTGAAAGATATGGAAACTGCAAGTTGGAGCAGAAATGTCACTTAAAAATTCTGTACTCAGGGTTGTATACAAGAGCCATCTTGTAATTTTACAGACGATGTATGGACAAAAAAAAATTTCTCTACATTTAGTTAAACTAGTACAAATTTCTCCTATCATGATTTTGGTAAATTCTGGTGCATTTTTAAGCATTAGTAGCTGGTTTTGCGAGCTCACCGAACTAATTTTTGTCATGATACCATACATTTCTTCTACTGGTTACCCCCCAACAACGCAAAGGATTATGGGTCCTGTGCAAGTAGCGAATCCTTGGACCTAGCCCAAGTCCATCTTCATCTCCACTATGTCACACAAGCAATCGTTGCAAATTTGCTTATATTAATTTTGTTGGTCTAATAGGTTATTGGTCCCAGACTCACCCTTCCCCTTTGACACAAATTAACCTGGTCTAGTTAAAAAAAACGAACTAGTTAGAAATAAAATTACCTGGTTAGAAAAAATCTAACTAGTTAAAAGTAAAATCACCTGGTTAGAAAAAACTAACTGGTTAAATTCTAAAATTAACTGAAACCAAAAATTAACTGTTACATATACATGGGTCTCTACCAAGCTACCTGGATGATCACCTAGTAATTATTAATCACAAATGTCATTCACGGAATACACGGTACGCTAATTTCAATGCTATTTGTCCTAAATATAAAAGAGAAACCGAAGGTGGACGCACATTTGTAGTATCAGCTTCAAGACTCTTAGTATCTACTAGGAAAGTGGATTCTGTTGCCTGTTTTAAAGTGCACCTAACACCAAAATTTTCTTTCGC
>JAHPZR010010175.1:0-17833 GCA_019787425.1 Platygyra sinensis
TCTAAAAGCATACTTTCAGTTTACCATGCAATAGAGATAATTTTGATGGCATGGAAAATAGCGGAGGCTGACTAGAGTCTTAAGGCGGCCAAATGCATTAGGCGCACGCAATTGCTGCTGTCTTTCCCGTCAAAACGATGGCGTAATTTCGGATGTCGTAGAGATTTTAACCAAATTTAATCACAATTAAGATAGCAACTGAAAAGTTAAGCTTTGTGCGCCATATATACATAGAGAATTTAATAATTATTGTTCAACTATTTTACCGGCTTGTAATTTGATTTACCACTGCTAATTTTATAAGGTTTTTTTTTACAAATGTCTATCATATTTTCTACTCCCCCTGGATGGGGTGTTTGTCCATTGCAGGGTTACCTCCTGCATTAAAGGGGCTCAGTCACGTTTGAAAAGCTTAGCAAAACTTTTCAAATTCGTTGTTTGCAATCCGCGTCAATCTTCTCCATCCTTAACCATCCTTGTTCCTTTATGGTTTATTATCGTCTCTTTGATGTTTTTCTATCTTTACAAAGTGTTATTTTTAGGTTTCCTTTAATTTAACGGTTATTTTTTTCGATGTTCAAAATAACTCAAGATGCCGTGACTGAGCCCCTTTAAGTTAGCCGGTATTCATTTGCACACCTTGATAGAGAGAGGCACTGTGAGAGGAAAGTGCCTAGCACAAGAACACCACGCAAGGTCTCCATGCTGCCAGGACTCGAACTCGCACAACGCGATCCGGAGTCGAGCACACTAGTTAACCATGCACTGCTTCTCCCACGGCTTACAGCGTACTAAACATCACAATGCCCAATGTCCAATAAAGTAAGTGAAAATCTAGGAGGGGGAGGGGGTCTCTACAATGTTCTAAATGCGGAGGCTCCACCTCGAGGATCAATCCTTTACTCTTTTGTTTCTTTGCATCTACATACGTTTATAACTGGCCCTTATTCTAAGTAAATCGCCACGAAAATAAGTATAATTCTTGTTATTTTCATGTAGTGCGTAATAAAAGAAATGATAGAGCCATAAATTGCTTGTAACTAGATGACAGATTTTCCTAACTTTTCATGCACCTCAACTCAATCCCTCCCTTTAATTCGGGCGAAACCTTCCGGTATAGGCCATCACAGGGACTATCGTCGCCGAGAGGGGGGGTTAAAATCCCGGAAGAATTTCTGTGCCGGGTTCTATTTTCTACTTCATTTTCAGTGTACATCAACTACGCGACTATGATTAATCGGAAGCGAATATTTTACAATTATGCCGTACGTGGAGTCTCATGATACACTGCACAAAGATGGCGAGGTTTTTCTTGGCCCAAGATTCTCATTTTCTCATCCAAGGTCATGTGTTTATTCTCAAGAAAGCTGCACCGCACGAACATCAGGGAGTAGACAACAACATCGCCTACAGACTCGATGCGCCAAATGCGGAAATCTTTCACAGGCACAGGCATTTCAGGTTTGTACGATTTGTAGCTGCCAGGTTTGCAGTAGGCTTTCATGAGGACGCACCACAACTGGGATTCGGAGGAGACCCGCTCTGAATACTCTTCATGGGACGCAAACAAAATACAGGGGGTGAGAAAAATTGCTCTCGCCCAGTTAGAGGCACGAAGATGCTCTTGATTGAGTTCGTAGAGGCCTGCTTCTGGCGCGATATTATTGGCACCAGTGCCGGGGCGAAGACCATTCATTAAGATCGACTCCAGATTTTCATAACGAGTGCCGTGCCATGCAGATTCCCAGTCGCGGCAAATATCATTCCATCGGGCTTGAGTATCTTGGTCAAGGGCGTTCTGAGCACGAGTAAGTTCCTTAGCTATAACTTCCCCTTGGTACTTAATAAGTTGCACTCTGTGCACAAGATTCTTATTTCTGAGCTCTGCGGTAAGAGACAAAATTTTGTCTTCTGACGCGGTTTGAATCAGACTAGTTATCGCGGGGGTGGCACTTTCATTTAGAGCAGTCTTTTCAAACTGGTCTTTTGTGTCAGCTTTCGCACCATACTGGAGTAAAAGCCCAACGATCTCTGTATGACCGTAGTGTGCTGCAACATGAAGAGGTGTGCTACCAGTAGATTGCACTTCACTGATAGACGCACCTTTCTCTAAGAGTAACTCGCACATATCATAGAAACCTGACCTACTTGCGATGTATAGCAGTGTCCTACCGCGCTCATCCTTGTCTTCCAAAAGATATTTTCTATTCCATATCTTGGAAGCAAGTGCTCTTGTGTGCCCACATGCTGCTAGCACGAAGTGATCACACTTTGTGGTGACAAACTCGTCCAAGCCACTTTTTTGTACGTACCTGTCACCTGTTGACGTGAGCATGTGGTAGGCGACAGATGCCATTGCACTATTCTGGCGTACTGATTGTCGTATTCTCACTTTAAAAGCTGCCTCGATTTCCATACGAGACGGGACGTTAAACGAATGAAGATCCAGCACTTGCCACGGGTTTATGGTTTCAGGAATGTCAACTCTGCCTTGTCCTTTAGCATAGTAAGATACGATGCAGCTATGTCTCTTTCCATTGGGATAACAAGTGTCCCTCTAAAACATAATCGTAACCATAATTAAAACAGAATATAGATATCGGGCATTTCGTGTAACATTCCGAGGAAAAGTAAATGTAACCGTGTAATGTAAATCTTATTTATAGTGGTCATGCACTTACAGGCACTAAGCTTAGCTAGTTTACAGGCATGCTCCTGAAACAAGGTAAGTAAATGTTTCAAGTAAACGAAACAGAGTTGAAATCGCAGCTTGCAGAGGGCAGAAAAGTTGGCTATTTACAAAGAGCGACTGAGGATTTTGAAATCGTGACCTCTGCATTGCCACACTTGCGCCCTAAACCACTCGGCCACGCTGCCTCCATTGTCAAGTGTGGATATTCTTCAAAGGGTGGTTACCTTCAGGGTCTGGAGATGCCGGGGGTTCTGGAATGTCTGTTTTAAGTTAAATTTGCATTGATGTATCACTTAAAATCTAAGCCCATTTCCCAGCTGTCAGTAATTTTTGCATTTTAAAGTGCTTTAATACCGTTTTTTTGGATCATGCCAAGCAATTTCAATCAGCATTTTACCAGATGTGGGCCTTCCCTTTATCGAAGCAATGTGAAAATTACGCTACTTATTTCAAATAGATTGAAGTGTGGGCCAGAGATGAATTTTACCGAAAACTGATGTGATATAGATAAGCTAACAACAATACGATTCGTTAATCTTAATTCACCTGAACAGCTGGTATCTCTTCTTCCACCACAGACCTGCTCTCCACTATCCATTTATAAAGGTTCGTAAAAAATGACATTTGCTTATTTTTGATGATGAGCAACAAAAACTCTGCAAGACCTTTAAATATAAAACAAAGTTTTACTGATGATGTTCTGCTCTGTTGATGTACAAACATGTTAGTGTCAATTGTCAACTAAAAATTAAGGAAAGCAAGCCATTTGCATGTCATTCGCATAATCTGCACCCCACTAATAACTTGTAACTGTCTATTGCAATTCACAATTTAAAAACGGAATTGACTATTCTAGCAATTTGTGTAAGATTTGTAGATTTCAGAGCTCAGTTATGCTTTTGTTGTAAGTTTCTATTCTATGACACGCGATGCTCGATTCAAGTTTGATAGTGGAGTGATTTCCCTGAACCATTCACAATCCTTTGCTACACATAGTAACCAATGGTATTCCTCCATTTTTCAGCCGGAGACAACAGATGACCTCAAAATTGCTATTTTTGAGTGTGTTTTCAAAGTGGGCAAATGCCACGGACCAAAACATTCAAGGCTCACTCTTATTGGAAAATTACAACTTATCAAATTATTTACCATTCCGAAAATTATGTGTAAAGCCTCTCTTATTCATATTTTTAATGATCTCAAACAAAAAAGGAATTGTTTAATTTCATTTGGAAAGAAACGATAAGATAAATCGGTTAGTTTTAATTAATGACATGGAATATGGGGGGGGGGGGGGGGGTTAAAGATGCTTGAATTACTAGAATCTATGATTCTAGCACAAGAAACCATGTGCTTGAAGAAGTATATTGAACATTATGCAAGTCCTTGGAAATTTTTCTTGAGTTATGATTTAGAAAAAGTAAGAGGAAAGTTCATTTTGCAGTGCCATTTTGATTGTCGAAATTTGCCCGTATCTATGCCTGGGCTTTACAAAGACTGCCTGGATTCATAGTCCACTCTCACCAGGAAAGAAGTGTGCTCATATATGAAGCTAAAATCCTAGCTATAAACCTATCCTATTATCTTAGATCATCCTTTTATTGAAAATTCATTTTCAGTAGTTATATATGAGCGGTAACAAATCAGGAGCCAAACAAGACAATAGGCTATTGTTTGGAGAACAATCGATGCTATTGTTTTCCAAATCCAAGATGGCGCCTTGAAAAATCTGGCCAATCAGGAGCCAAATTGAAAATTCGGGATAGGGGAGTATGCGATATCATTAGTCATCATTAAGTAGGAGTATATCATTAATCATCCAGCTTCAAACATTTGTAACACACCTTTCCACTTTTCTCACTCAAACATCTTGACTGACTTGGCCATCTCGTCCGAAACAAGAGCCTTGAGGTAACCGGCAATCCAGGTCAAAGCATCTAAAAAGTGTTCCACTGATGGATATCCGCTGACCTCTATGAGACAAATATGTTTTGAACCAGTTTAAGACTATCCCCTTTAAACCGACTTTGTTTTGCAGTATAGCACTTATTGTTAAGGTAGAAAACTGAAATGTTTTTTTTAACTATGATTAAGGTGTTTAAAAAAGTCATTGTATCAACAGTTGTTGGAACCACTTTTCAGTTTCTCAGGATATCTAGTCACACTGGTAATATCCTTGTTTCAGAGTAACCACGAGGTTTGGCTTTTATCAATGGAGTGTTAATCTTACCCAAGAGAAAATGATCATGGTCTATTGCCTTACCATAGTTTTTTGGTAAAGAAACAAAAAAATAACTTTTGTAAACAGAGAGTCTTTATATGTAATAAAAGCAACATCGTAAATAGTTAACCATCAGTTCACAAAAAAACAGGTCTATTTTCTCCTCCTTACAAAATTCTTGAACTAGTCAAGGCTCATGAGGTCACACAGGTGTATTTAACAATTATCCTGCGAAATCGCGCGGAATATCGTCTGATACTTAGCCGACGAGGCCGTAGGCCAAGTCGGCTAAAATCAGACGATATTCCTCGAGATTGAGCAGGATAATTGTTTTATTAATCAAAAAATTGATAGCAAAATTGATTTCCAAGCTCGTAACATTTTTAAACCTTTCTGTCGACATTTTTTTACTTAACTTTTTCTTCCCACGTACGAAGCTAGTAACAGGCCAACCGAGGCACTTGCCTCGGTCATTTCTTTGGCTTTTGATGTTTATAGTACCTAAGAAGAGAACTCAACTATGGACTGATTGCCTCAGTCATAAGTTAGACATTGCCTCAGTCAAAATTTTTTTCTGGCTACGCCCCTGCAAATTCATCGAATGTAGAACCAAAATACTTTTAGGATCGCTTGACATTTCGAAAGAAACACCAAATACTTTCAATAAGTTTGATTGAGGATTTCAGCGGAGTTCGGTGAATCACTGATTTCTGATTGCCGGGCATTTAGTCCATTTGAGACCGTGACCGGCAGTCGGATAATTTTCGAAAGACCATAATTGTGACTTTATGGTATGCACAAGCTTACAGAATTCGTCAACTATAAACCATAATAATTTTAAGAATCGCTTGGCTATTCCAAACAAATATTGTATCTTCTCGTTAGGTTCAAAAGAAGCTTTCTGTTAGCAATTCGTTAAATATCTCTAACTGCCGATGTAAGCGTAAATTTTGTAAGTGTCAAGCACATACTGATTTTATAGTGTGCACAAGCTCGGTTATTTCGTCATCTTGCAAACGAACATAATTTTTGAAATCGCTTTACATTTCTAAAGAAACATCAAATGTCATCAAGAAGTTTGAAAGAATCTTTCAGTGGAAATTCTGTGAAAATTTCTGACTTCCGGGCATTTAGTCCATTTAAGACCTTGCCCGGCTGCCGGGCATTTAGACACAGCGTTTCGAAAATGAAAATAATGACGTACGACACATTCCAAATGGATATACTGCCCGAGCTCACCTTATCATCTTATCATAAAATTGAGTCGGGTGCAGTAAAATTTGCAGTTAGTTTCGAAGTCAGTTCGAGGTAAAAGTGTGTTTCTATAGCTGACATGAACAGAAACGATTTAAGGTAACGCGCAATGATATATGCTAGTCTAGACTTCTGCTTCTTTATATTGTTACGTGCATAACAACAATGGAATTTCAAGCTGAAATAAAACAGCACTAAAGATTAGACGCCTCAATGTCATCCTGTTTCCAGACGTTTTCTTTCTTCCTTCATTGTCGATTGACATTAAAATGAGCGGACACGATTTTTCTCTCGCTCCTATCGCGGCTCCATCTGGTCGCTTGCTACTTACTTTTCTACCGCTTCCTGCTTCCTCTCGAGGACAGCAAGAGGAAACGAGCGCAGAACCAAGTAACAAGCCGACCGAAGTAAGTAACTACACACGGTAATATACGTTTGATGCTGAAAACTCTAAAGGATACATCGAGAAATTGTAACTTTCACGTCCCGTACATTAAGTGTTAAAATACGTGTTTGCATGGCGTTCATTTCGCTCTTTTTCGTTGTACTGGAACATTATACCTTCGTTAATATACACCATGCTCAAAGACAAACCCGATTTGATTCTGTTCACCTTTCCTCGAATAAATCAATCAGGAAAATGAATAAAGAAACAAATTCCCTTCGAGCTTTGAAGAACGCAACGCTACTCATTGTCGGTAGGAACGTTCGCGGATAAAACAAACTTGACGCCTTAATCTAAAAGCCGTGATCTCATTCGCTTTCTGGCTGAATACTTATGTCCCCGTTATGTTCATATATAGCATGCCAGCTTTACTTACGTTTCCAAATTAATCGCCTCTTTAAGAAATACACGAACAGCAAAATGCTCCCAAGCGTCTCTGAAAATAAGCCACTTTCGATATGTAAAGTTTAGCTTGATAGTGAGGCCTAGAAAACACAAAAGAACAAAAGAAATGAATAAACATGATCATTCAGTTTCCTTTGTTTGTGTCCGCTAAGCCTGGCTGCCAAGCTGTGAAAACACGCATGAAAACACACCGAAAATGAAAACGGGGTCTTAGGGATTTTTCCCACCTTTAGAGAATGGGCAATTATAATTTGGAGGGAAAATTCCCAGAGACTAGCCATTTCAATTATTTAAACCAGTGTGAATTAGTGATGCGACTAGATGATGCCACCGATGTTTATACTAAGAGTTAATTAATGATACTTTGAAATAATGTAAGAGTATAGACCCCGGGGGAGGGGGGGGGGTACTCCCTTATATGGGCTATATACGTATGTGAGGCCCCAAAGGGTATGGTTTTTCAGCCGTTTTGGTCATAAATAGGGTATCGATTTTAGCTGATTTAGGTCATAAATAGGGTATTGTTTTTGTACTTTAGCCTTAATATGGGTATGTTCTTAAGAAGAAGCCACTTTTTCATCATTATCGAAAAGAAAATCAACAAAAGCCTTTCACAAATTATGTTTACGGTAATTTAAGATTGGTCTCAACCACGGAACTAATTATAACGCAGGTCTGAAACAGGATTTTGATGTGAGGGTCGGGTCATAAATTGGGTTTTGAATTTTTGGTCAGGTCATAAATAGGGTAGGGAATATCGCAGATTTTGGTCATAAATAGGGTAAGGGTTTTGGGAAGCGGGCCGCACACCCCCACCCAATTTTTCTGGGAGTACCTCCCCCGGGAGTATAGAGTACTAGTTTATATGAAATTTAAGTCAATTTATAGTACGCTGAACAAAATCGATCTGGATCGACGTTTTATGACAAAAAGTTAAAGCAAGCAAATAATTTTGCGATTGTCTTCAAACCTTAAAGTGGTACTATGATCAAAAAATCATTTCCTTTTTTTCAGTCTTCAGATTTTGAAAGTGTGTTCGCTTAACACCTAACTGGCAAAATTTTGAGCTTTGAGTTTTATCCGAAGGCTGTTTATTTTGAGTGTAAGTTTTGGATTTCAAGGTCCGCCATTACTCACGTTCAAAACTGGCCGACAGGACATCAGAGGGTTGGATCTAGAGAAAATGACGTCATTTACTCACTAGCTTAAGATTTCAGCGTATAAACGCAATTTATTATATATGCAAAACACGGGTTTAAAAGTCTGAAAGCCCGAAATTCCCGTGCTGCATGTTAATTCAGCCGCGTACACACGCATTGCATTCTTAAACTAGTGAGTCTTTGACGTCATTTTCTCCTCGACCCAGCTCTCTTAAGATTTTAAAGTTAGTAATGGCGGACCAATAAATAAGAAAATTCCAGTTGAAATAAACAGGTGCATTTTTAAAATCAGAACTTAAAACTTGGGTCAGTTAGTGTTTAGTTAACATAGTTTTGAAATCCAACAAAAAAAAAAGAATTGTTTTTTTGGTCGCAGTACCACTTTAATAAATTCCACAAATATGGAAACTTAGATTATTTTCATATAGATCACGTAACGATTTTTTACTTTACAGTGTTTCTAACTCAGTTTGCGGGCTGAACCAATTGCAAGATTTCTGAGAAAAAATTAATTATGATTGACATCGACATCGTATTGTTAGACCACTGTTGTTGTGCGAAGAACATCGTTGGGTAACTACTTGGTGTAGACACTACTTACCATATTTGGTGACTAGCCGGACCATTACGCAAGTGCCTATTTCGCTTGTGGTTAGTTTTACTGCATTTTGCTTGCGGTTCAGTTTCATTTGTATGTTAGGGTAACTCTATATAAATTCATAGTACTGTACTGTTGTTTAAATGTTAGTGTAACTACCATCGCTGTGTGCTTGTGGAGTTTTTTTTTTTTGAATTAAACATGATAACCAATCTAAGCTGCATTATAATCCTGTGATACATCAGCGATTTAGAGAATCGAATCAGTTAAAATTGAGGCAACCCTAAAATCTAGAAACTGGAAACTGGAATCAGGAACCGGCATCCGGAATCCGGAAACCAGAAACAGGAATCCGGAATCCTCAAATCAAAGAAATCAAGTTCTTCAAATTTGCGAAAATTGTTTTACATAGCTTATGGCTGTGAAAAATAAGAGACAAATATAAAAGACCTCAAACTCGAAATTCGTGCAACCGTTATTCCTAGTGAGAGATATAATTATGAGAATGTAAATGATCATAAAATGCGTAGTAAGACGATTTCAAGCATCCTGAGAGCGACTAAAATATGCTTGCTGGTAATTACCATTTTAATGAATAAGTGATCTGCAATTTACCGGAGGTATAAATAAACTTACAGTGGAACCCGGTTAATACGGACACCAAGGGGACATGCCATAGTGTCCGTATTATCCGGGTGTCCGTATTAAGCGGGCCGTCTGAGAATACGTGAGGAACATATGTATTATCGATTTAAAGACCAAAGCAGACAGTTTTACGAGAAACGTTTAATTTCTTAACTGTAACCTTTTGTCGAGACAAACGAAACTGTCCGTATAAAGCGGGTGTCCGTATTAAGCTGCTGTCCGTAGAGCGGGGTTCCACTGTAATCCTACAATAGCGAAAAATGAAAATGTTTCAGTGGGAGTTTGTTTATTCACAGCATGGAATCCACAATTTACGGATCTTTAACTCGTGCGTAAAGAACCGTAAATATAAGGCCTGTTCTTTACGGACAAGTTCTGCGTTCCGTAAAGATGCGTAAATTCAGAGAGCGCGTAAAGACTTCGTAAAGGATAGTAAATGTTCGTAAAGGATAAGGATCTGGATGGACATAATTCGCAACTTTCTATTCAGAGAAATACTCAAAGAAGTGAAATAACTATGTCTTCTTCATCTTCAAAAGAAATACGTAATTATTTTGACCTGTTTCACTTTAGATACTTTACGCATCTTTAACATTCTTTACCAATCTTTACGCAACGGATCTTTAACTTTCTTTACGCCAGAACTCGTAAAGACTGCGTAAAGGATATTAAATGTTCGTAAAGGATAAGGATCCGCATGGATATAATTCGCATTTTTCTATTCAGAGAAATACTCAAAGAAGTGAATAATTATGTCTTATTCATCTTCAAAAGAAATACGTAAATAGGGACCTCTTTCACTTTACATACTTTACGCATCTTTAACATTCTTTACTGATCTTTACGCAACAACCTTTACGGAACTTTAACTTTCTTTACGCCAGTCGATTTTACTGCGTCTTTATGGAACGCGTAAACGTATAAAAATGCGTGTTTGCGTTGTTTTTTTTTCGAAGAGCGTCTTAGTTATCACTGCTTTTACGCATCTTTTTAACCAAACTGTTAAAAGAGAGGATGATCATCGTTTATTGGCCGAGTCCTCCATTGCCGGATTTCATACGTCGGGGGCCTGGGTACAATCGGTGTATTATGGGATTAACAACACAAGACCCATATATTCAGAAAGAGCACACCGAGCTCTTCAGAATCTTTAAGTTTCGTGTTAATTAGGCCAATATTGAACAAGATACAGCCATTCAAAAACGTAAAAATTTAGTAACAAATGTATGGATTGCCGGACACTTGTCCGGAAAATGTATGGATTTCCGGACAAGTGTCCGGCAATCCATACATTTGTTACTAAATTTTTACGTTTTTGAATGGCTGTATCTTGTTCAATATTGGCGCAATTTACACGAAACTTAAGGATTTTGTAAAGTTCGGTGTGCTCTTCCTGAATATATGGGTCTTGTGTTGTTAATCCCATAATACACCGATTGTACCCAGGCCCCCACGGTATGAAATCCGGCAATCACGGTACCTCTATCTATCAGCGGTTTTCCACATTAGGTACCAGGTTCTCTCAGTTTTCCCGCCATATTCTGGCGTCCTCTTGAAGGTGTGAAAATGTCGAATTCAGCACAAGAGTCGATCGATCTTTTGATCATTTTTCGCTGTTTGAACTCTGCTTTGGCTTGAAAAATCCAGTGTCCTGGCGATCCTTGGTCACCTTGAAGACATCAATATGGCGGTGTGTTCGAGACAACAACAATTCAGGTAAGCAATGATTCAATGATTGCAGCAATTTGTTGTGTTGTACGACTACTTTATGATGTATTTATATTATATAGCACGTTCACGTTAAAACGAGTTATACTCATATGTGAAATGTGGATAAATAAATTACCTACCTACCTACCTACGTTTAACCCGTTTCAAGGATAAAGTCAACTAAGGGTAACAAGTCACTTCGATCGAAGGTTGTTTCGATCGAGAGTTCATTCGATCGAAACCAAAGGTCAGTTCGATCGAAGCAAAGGTTGTTTCGACAAAAGAGTAAATGATGATAAAAACTACAGATTTGGAAGGGCATAAATACATGTAGATTATTCTTCGTTTTTAGCACATTGCTTTGGAAAGGGATGATGCTCAAAATCTCAGGTAGCAGTTCTTTCAAGGTCTCACATGAATGGCTCAATACCCTTACATATATACAAATCTTAAAGTTACACCTTTATGCTAAGGCACAAAGAGATTAACTGTAAGACTTGGTTCGCAGAAAATATTGTTTAAGCCTAGGTCACACTAGTGATATACAGGGAAAGAAAAAGAACAAAAATAGGTGCGATTACATGGGGCAGGTAAATTTGCTTTTGGGCAAGTGAAAAAATAACTTCAGTGGCCCAGTGAGCAAGTGAAATTTATTGATGATTAATTTCGTTGTAACATTTTCATAGTACCTGTGGATCCGTGAGGCAATATCCAATTAGATCCACAGAGTACTTTAATAATCTTGTTACAAAGTTCATTGTCGTCAACAGGACAGATGCGTGAGAAACTGACATCAAGTGGTTTTTACGATAACAAATAGTGAAATTGCCTGCTCTCACTTGTTGACATATCACATAAATTATAAATTCATGTGTCTGTCTGCATATTGACAATAAAAGTCACCCAATGTGTGTGCAAAAATTTCTAGTTATCATGAAACATTAGATTGAATGCGTGGATTAGTAATTTTGCATTTTGCCTTCTGATTTCTATACTAGCTGCTACAATGGCACATAATATTAAAAGTGAGGGCAAGTGAAAACTATATACTGGCCCAGTAGGCAAGTGGTTTTTAATTTTTTACCTGCCCTGGTGACATTAGCATAACTAAATAACTGCATAAGGATGTTTTGTTTTGCTGAGTGAACATCCTGACATACACTGTTATGGCTTATGTGTAATTCCAGAAAATATATATGTATCCATACCTCCCTCACAGAAGGGATTGTAAGACCCCCCCCCCCCTTCCCACCCACCCCTCTGGAAATTCCAATTAAGCTCCATACATTTCTTTAAATTTTTTGGCCTTACAGAACCCCCCATCCCCCAGGAAATTCCAATCCCTTCTGTGGCTAGAGTATGGATATTTTCTGGAACTGTACAATAGCAACATAAGAGCATGAACATAAAACAACAGGAAAAGAAAAGATCTTTCCCTTATGTTTTTATGTCAATGTTCACATCACCGACATAAGCAGAAATAATTTTTTATCATTATGTCATTACAGTGTATGTCACAAGTGCGAACCAGGCCAGACCTATTATACAACTGTAGGTGCCTGGAAATATCAGAAATGAATAAATTGTACAGAAGTTTTTGAAAGTTTTTCCATTTGGAGTGAGAGGAATACCTCAAAACATTTACTGCCTATACTCCATAGTTTACAACTTTTCTGGGATTTTTGGATGAAAAGATTTTTGATTAAAGCCTGGTTGCAAAGTCTCAAGTTGTTAAAAGGCATGTAGTTTCTGAGCAAAATTAACTGTTCTGCTGCATCCACACACAGGATTGACACTGTATAGTCAGCTATCAACTTTTATTTGTAGAGATCAGTTTACTACACACTGGCAATTTCTATTTTCCTGCCAATACAAGCCCAGATTCTAATGCCATAACCAAAACACAAGAGTACTTCATATATTTCTTTGTTTTGAAAAGTAGTTTGTGTCACTAATTTTTTTGCTTTGATATTCAATAACAATATTATTAATATTGTCCTGTTGCAATACTTCATTTGTTTACGCTACTTGGTTTCAGTTTGGCAAGATATGTACATGTATTAACCCCATTTTTTTTGCAGAAAATTACTCGTGGAGTGTCTGCCATCAAGTTCCTGGACTGGGAGGATGACAAAAGGAACATACTGTAGGCTGTAGTACATGTTTAACTTAAGTTTTCATTAGAAATTAAATAATTTCACCAATGATGGCTGTAGTTGAACACTTTGCTTAATATGCATTATAGGTTACTTGTAATTTGTAAATTGGCAATTTTGGGTAAGAATGGGCAGGCCTTTTAAGGTTGGACTTCTCTTGTTTAGTGGTTTCAGACAAATTATCATATAAATTAAAGGGAACCAATGACAGAGCGAAAACAATCCTTTCTCCAATGCTGGTTGAACTTAATAGCTTTCAGCAGCGAGAAACAAGAAGTTTGCAAGTTATGACTCAGTGTGAATGTAGTGAAAACAAATGTATGTAGTTTTAGTAGGCAACTAGTTGGCTTTTAGAAATCAAAATAACCAGCTGATGCATGCAAGTTGCAATATGATAAGATTGATTATTTTTTGGATTGGTTCTCTTTAAATTATAAACTAGTAATAGTTATCACTAAAGCTGCCCCCGCTTTCTTATATTTCTGCTCATTGAAACAATAATATTGAACGTTATTGTTCTAGCCAGATACTAAAAAAAAACCCAATTGTCTTGATATGAACTCTTTTTTATATAAGAATATATTTTGACGTGACATCTTGGCCTCGCTACGAAAAGTGGTGTCCAGAGCACATGCACAATGTGCTGAACGCGATCCAGATCCAGAAACCAAACACTTGTACTTGATAGCCTAATAAATTCTAAATAAAGAAAAGAGTGTACGAGCAAACGTATCTCGAAAGCACAACAGAAGTGAAATGTAAACATAAGTATCGCGTTACAGTCGCCATATATGCAAATTAGAGTCAAGCTTTTTGTCCTCAATGAAAACGCCGCAAAACATTTACATTTGGATCCCTGCCGTAAGATTACTCTGTGAAAATAAGCCATCCAAATAAACGAGATGCCAAAGGAATATTTCAAACTTTATTCCTCCAGAGCTAACATTTGAGAGAACCTAAAACATATCTTGCAATATCAAGAGAAAAAAACTGGCAAAAAAACAGAGGTGTCAAACTCAGAAATATGACCTCTAACGGCTTTACTCTGACGAAATGTCTCCCTGAAAACACAGGATTAGTGCTTAGCGAAATATTTAAAGATCCTCCGATCGTACCATACAAAAGGGGCAAAACTTCCTAAGCGGCTACTACACGTGAATGGGAGTCGCGCAGGCCTGTCACCTTATTGTTATCCTTGGGTAATTCTGACGATCGGAAGGTACTGTACTGATTTAGCTATTTAGTCGCAAATGAACCACACTGGCCTCGAATTTCGATCTAGTATACTTCAGGACTCTCTGAGCTGTTTTCCCCCCAAAATCCATCTTCAGGATCTCTGAAAGCGTTTTCAATTTGTTTTAGATCATAATCTCCGCCATTTCGAAGCGAACTTATTTGATCGCGCTGAAATAGTAATGGAGGCCGGCAAATACAAACGCTTTTCAGGGACGCTTGAACTCGGATCTAAACCAAGGACAAAGCTCGTGGCAAAGACGCCGATCCTGCAAGTCCTCGCACCCGTGTCCCTTTGCTGGCCTCCCATGAGCGTTTGCGGGAAAAACGTCGATACCTTGGGGCGTGCAAGCGATCAAATCGAGATTTTTTGCGGCTATATACCGGAAATACCTACATTCTCTCTTCTTCTCTCTCTATTACGCGGGGAGTCCTAAGGTGCCTCCTCGGGTTTTTGGCCCTCTGGGGCCAAAAACCCTGCGGGGGCAAAAAATACAATAAATCAAAATTGACAACAAAAGTTTCTTTTAAAGAATGTCTTTTAAGAAACAACAACAACAACAACTTTATTTGTACCAACATAATACAATAGTAATAACAGCATAAGTTAACAAAAGTATAGAAGAGTACTAGCTGCCCCAAATAACCATAGGGGCTAGAAAAAAAGGGCAGCTATACTTAGGTGATTTATCTAATGCAATGATTTGGGTCAGAAATAACACACACAAAGTCATCACTTATATCATTCCACACTTTAGCACCCTGAAATCTTATGTTGAATGTTCCATAATTTGTTCTGACTTTTGGAATAACATAAGTCATTTTGCTAGATAATCTGGTATTATAATTATGCCACATCCTAACAGAATTAAAGTAAGGGTCAAATACAGGAGGTAAGAGATTGTCGTGAAACTTGTACATAAATACAGCTAGTTGAAAGGTTATAATGTCAGACAACTTTACAACATTTAGATCTTTAAATAAAGGACTTGAATGTTCATTATAACTAGAGAAAGTAATTATTCTTAAGGCTTTCTTCTGTAAAATAAATAAAGGTTGCAAAGTTGTCTGATAGTTATTACCCCAAGCAATTATGCAATAATTTAAAAAAGGGCTCAACTAAAGCATAATACAGGCTAAGTAGTGTTTTAGTACTTAAAAAATAACGGAGTTTAGAAAGAATGCCTATACTTCTCTTGATTTTTTTAGAAATATTAGTGATGTGAGACTTCCAGCTAATATTGTAACCTATGTAAACTCCAAGGTATCTAATGGAGGTTTCCTGGATTAGCATCTGGTTGTTTATAGATAACATAACCTGCTTAGGCAGTTTTCTTTGAATTGGACGGAAAATAACGAAATTTGACTTATCAATGTTTAATGAGAGCTTATTTGCACATAGCCAATTAAAGACTTTCTCAAGTTCAGAATTAAAGAGTGCTCAGAACTAAAGAGTGCTGTGATGTATGCCATGAGAATTAATGCGTTATGAGAATTAAATGATTTACGTAACCAACGTTTTTGTGCTATTGTTGTCTTCAACGGGGAAAAGATTTGTAGCTGTGTTTGGATTTAGCGACAGCAAATATTGTTGTAGGGAATGAAGGTAACTTCCAATCGCGAGAGACCCCTTCTTTTGAACAACGTAAGGAACCGATTTTCCTCCCCTACAATGCTTACATGTATTTGTGTATAGACTATTACAGACTTCCCTTAGACTGCCAATGATGTGCCTCAAGTATCGTAAAGGCAATATCCGAAAAATGATGCACTTGATCGACTAACTTTACGACCTTTTACAATACACGTAAAATTAAATATCGTAAAGAACTTCTTTACGATTCCTGAGGTACGCGTAAAATATCGTAAAGACATGCTTTACGATATTTTACAAACAAGTAAAGCGTCGTAAAGAATTCCTTTTCGACGTTTTACGATGTGCGTAAAGATAAAAAAGACATCGTAAAGACATGCTTTACGATATTTTACAAAACAAGTAAAGCGTCGTAAAGAATTCCTTTTCGACGATTTACGATGTGCGTAAAGATAACGATTTTAGTCTCTCTACGCGTTCTTTACGCACTACGGTTTCTGTGCGTAAAGGACTTCTTTACGCAGTTGTAAAGAAGTGCGTATAGCTCCGTAAAGTGTTTCTTTACGCAATATTTCGGGAATCTTTACGGATGCGTAAATTCAAAATTTCATGCTGTGATTGCATCAAGAAGTTGCCTTTTGACAAAACAAGAACACTTCGTTTTGCTGAACGAGGAGGCTAATGAAACATGCATAAAAATGTTATTAGTACTCAATAAACTTTAAGAACTAGGCTTGCGTGCCTGAAAAAGGATCATCGACCGGATTAATCAAGCTTTATAGAAGTCAAAAAGATTATTATCAATCAACAGGAACAATAACCTTTTTGGTAAACGCTGTTTCAAGAGTTATATAGCTATGCCGAGATCTTAGCTATTTAACCCTTGCAACAGCGTTTACCAAAAAGGTTATTGTTTCTGTTGGGGATGTTTGCTTTGTGACGGCATCAGCCTTGGATTAAACAGATGAACTAATTTCATTTTAGAGAAATATTTTTCGTTTGAACATTCTATTTGGAAGTTCTTGCGATATTCCGTATAGTAGACGTCATGTTTCGTAAAAGCTGTCAATCAATTTTGGCTCCACGCTATAAACACAGCTTCAAAGCCTTAGTTTCTTAAAGGGATAGTCTCACGAGTTGCGCATGCGCGACTTTCTGCCTCCGAGCACTCGCGCAGTAATTTCCCGCCATTACAGGTATGGATTCGTCGGTAACTCTAATTATTAAACTTGGGCTATATAAGTAATTTTTAAATCAGAAACCGCAAAATCGAATGTTTTTCCGTTACTGGAAAGCCAATCTGAAGGCTGTAAATGCAAAAGGTCTTGTAGCACCAGGCGAAAAAGTACGAGTAATCGTGGTTGCCTTTGTAAAGATCGTAAAGTGCACTGTGGAGACCATTGTCGATGTGGCAGTAAAGACAAGCCGTGAAAGAACAGTGTAAGTTTATAATGCGAATAAATCAAATCTGTTTATAGTGTGATTTCTGACGTTTGTCTTTGTAGTCCAGTTCAGTTTGAAACTATTTCTGTTCTTTCCGTGATTTAGGAATCGCAAGATACAAACGCTACTTTACACACGTTTGAGAAATGTGCGAGCTCGAAGCGACCAGGGCTTTCAGCTACGGTGCTACCGATCGCCTAACCGAAGAAGCAGAGAGAATTGAAGAAAACAACAAATTGAATGTAAAAGTTGTGTTAAAATCTTTAAGTACTAGTCA
>JAHPZR010010176.1:0-16976 GCA_019787425.1 Platygyra sinensis
ACGCACTATAAATGGTATAAGAATATATTAAGTAATCATATAATATAGAATGGAAAAAATCATCTCAACCAATCACATAAACACCTACAATATAAATGAATTCGAATTAACTGAAGAATCCAAAGAACGAATGCAACAATTACAAAAACTGGAAGAAAAAATACATAAAAAATTACTAAAACAAAAAGAAGAAATATATTTTATGCACAGTGTAAACAGAAGAAAGCTTTCAAGTGAGGAAATAAGACACAAAATCATAAATATTGCAATAACCAATACCATGCGTAAGACCCTAAAGGACATAACTAAAGACATAAAATATGCATTTGGTCTCTAAGATGAACCCGAATTATTAATGATATAAGAAGAAAAATATAGTAATAATATATAGAAATGGGAAGACCCAGAAAATACTTCACCGAGGAAGAAAGAATTCAAGCTTATCATCAATCTAAGAATAAGTATATCGTGAACAAACAATGGTTGTGTCCTGATTGTGGAAACAGGGATTACTCATTGGCTGGAAAATGGACTCATCTCCGGTCGAAGAAACATATCAGAAATGAAGCCAAAAATAAAGCCGAAAACGGAGTGTATTGATTGCATTTATTCTATTTTAGATTCAAACGCATCATTAACGATATAAGAAGAAAAATATAGTAATAATATATAGAAATGGGAAGACCAAGAAAATATTTCACCGAAGAAGAAAGAAAGCAAGCGATCAGACCAACCAAAACCAAATGTATGTTGAATAAAGAATGGCGATGCCCTGTTTGTCACAATCACAATTACACATTAGCTGGAAAATGGACACATCTCAAGACAAAGAAACACATTGAAAATGAACAAGAAAAAAAGGATTAAGAAATATTATGTAAACATATATTGTATAAGTCAATACAGTATATGCTGTTTTATTCGCTATCCATCGGTAGCCAAAAATATTATTGTTTCTGGCTATCAAAATTTAAACGCGCCAACAAAAAAAAAAGAAATATTAATTCTATAAATTATATATAGAATGAAAAAAATTATCTCAACTAATAATATGAACAAAAGCGATCTCTCAAAACTAACCAAATCTCAGCTAATCAACCTGTTGTTGCAGCAAAATGTGAAACAGCAACCCAAAAAAGACAACATAATTCTTCCACCACCAGAATTCAGGGATGATTACAAACCAGTTCCATTACCAAGGAAAAGTGTAAAGCAGATGGTGCAGGAGTATGAAAATAACATAATTCTTCCACCACAGGAATTCCAGGATGATTACAAACCAATTCTTCCACAAAAAGAGTTTAGATATAAATACAGACCAACTCTATCACCAATACCAGAAGAACCAATACCGAAACCAAGGACTAAAAAACCAACACCATTACCAAGGACAAAGATAAATCCATTAGCTAAAGCTCTGAAAGGCTACACAAAGTCTTTTGAAATTGGCATTAAAAATAACATAAACCCATTAGCACAACTACAAAACACAAGAAAGGCCATTGAACATCATATTATAAGCATACTCACATCTATGAAAGGTCTAAAATTCATTGAAAATCTCAAAGTAACATTCAAAAAATTTGCAAATGATGAAATAGTGTTTAAAACCGCATACTTCAACAGCAAACCTCAAACCATCATCAATAACACAGAAATCCCAGCAGCGTTACAATTATCAAAAGATCAAATCTTGAACATTATAGCTCAATGGATATCAGAGGGTTCTGGTTGGACTATTGAATCCGTTGACAATCATCATCTCAATATTGTACAATATCAGCCAATGAAAGGCTCCTCATATATTAATCTTCCACAAGAACTCAGAAACAGTGGAAAGGGATTAATCAACATGAAGAATGAGGATAATGAATGTTTCAGATGGAGTCATATCAGACATTTGAATCCGCAAGACAAGTACCCACAGAGGATCAAAAAATTAGACAAAGCATATGTTAAAAATTTAGATTATTCAGGAATCGAATTTCCAGTAACCACAAAGCAGTACAATAAAATTGAAAAGCAAAATGAGATTAATATTAATGTATTTGGATATGAAAACAAACAACCCTACCCCATCTTTGTGTCAAAAGAAAAATATAATGAACAGATGAATTTATTACTGATAACTGAAAATGATAATAAACACTATGTGCTCATAAAAGATTTCAATAAATTTATGTTCAACCAAACAAAACACGAACATAAGAAGTACTTCTGCATGCATTGTCTACAATGTTTCAGCTCTGAAAGAGTCTTGAACAATCATAAAGACAATTGTATTCAAGTAAATGGAACACAGGCAGTAAAAATGCCAGACAAATCCAACAATATATTGAAATTCAACAACTTCCATAAACAGCAGCCTGTGCCATTTGTGATCTACGCTGACTTTGAAGCAATTACTGAAAAAGTATCAAGTTGCCAACCTAATAATGATAAATCATATACGGAGGCATACCAAAAGCATACATACTGCAGTTATGGATATAAAATCTTCTGCTGCTATGATGACAAATACAGCAAACCTACCAAAACATACAGAGGCAGAAAAGCTGTGTATAAATTCATGGAAGCCATGTTGGAGGAAGTCAAATATTGTAAAAAGGTCATGAGGAAAGAATTCAACAAACCATTGAGAATTACAAAAAAAGATGAAGAGAAATTTCAAAAGGCTGATGAATGTCACATTTGCAGCAAAAAATATAACAATGAAGACATTAAAGTTCGAGATCACTGTCATATCACCGGTAAATACAGGGGTTCAGCCCATCAAGATTGTAATTTGAAACTCAGAATAAAACCAGAAGAAATAAAAATACCAGTCATCTTCCACAATCTAAGAGGTTATGACAGTCATTTCATTATGCAAGAGATTGGTGAGATAGTCAAGAAACATACATACACAAATAAGAAAGGTGAAAAATGTCAAATGAACATCAATGCCATACCAAATAATATGGAAAAGTATATGGCTTTCATGCTTGGCAATCATCTAACCTTTCTTGATAGTTTCCAGTTTATGAGTTCCAGTTTAGAAAAACTAGTGAGTAATCTACCAAGAGAATCATTGAAATACACTTCTCAAGTATTTGAAGATGAAGAGCTTGATCTAATGACCAAAAAAGGTGTTTACCCTTATGATTTTATGGATACCTTTGAAAAGTTCAAACAACAGCTACCACCGAAAGAAGAATTCTACAGCATATTAAACAATAAACATATATCAGACGAAGACTACAAACATGCTCAAGATGTATGGAATACTTTCAATCTCAAAAACATGGGAGAGTACCACGACTTATACCTTGCATCTGACATCCTTTTGTTAGCTGATGTATTTGAAAACTTCAGAAAAACATGTCTTGAATATTATAAACTGGACCCATGCCACTATTTCACATCTCCTGGTTTGTCATGGGATGCTATGTTGAAGATGACGAACATCAAACTTGAGCTGATGACTGATATTGATATGTTTCAGTTCATTGAGAAGGGCTTGCGTGGTGGAATTAGCTATATAGCCAACCGTTATGGAAAAGCAAATAATAAGTACATGAAAACATATGATGAGAAGGCGCCCTCAAAGTATATCATGTATCTTGATGCTAGTAACCTGTATGGTTGGGCTATGAGTCAGTATTTGCCAGCAGGTGGATGACACAAAAACAGATTGAGAAAATAGACCTTGCTAAGTACAAAGAAGACAGCAAGAAAGGTATGATACTGGAAGTAGATCTTGAGTATCCGGAAGAGTTGCACGATCTTCATAATGATTACCCAGCAGCTCCTGAAAAAGTGAGAGTAACCAATGATATGTTATCCAAGTATTGTAAGAACATATCTGAGAAATTTGGATTATCGACCGGTTTAGTAAGTAAATTAATACCAACATTGGGGAAGAAAGAGAAGTATGTCTTGCATTACAGGAACCTACAAATATACATTTATCTTGGTCTGAAAGTGACCAAAGTCCATCGAGTACTTGAGTTCAATCAATCTCCTTGGTTAAAGCAATATATCGATTACAATACAGAAAAACGCAAGAACGCTAAGAATGACTTCGAGAAAGACTTTTTCAAGCTCATGAACAACAGTGTATTCGGTAAAACAATGGAGAATATTAGGAAGCGTGTGGATGTGAGATTGGTTACTGATGAAAAGAAACTATTGAAACTAGCTAGTAAGCCAACCTGTCAGCAGCAAGATATTCAACGAGAATCTAGTAGCTGTTCATAAGATCAAAGAAACACTAACTCTCAATAGACCGGCCTATGTTGGAATGTGTATCTTGGATCTGAGCAAGACACTGATGTATGATTTTCATTATAACTACATTAAAAAGAATTATGGAAACAAAGCTAAGCTGCTATTCACTGATACTGACAGTCTTACATATGAGATTGAAGCTGAAGATGTTTATCAAGACTTTTGGAATGACAAAGATAAATTCGACAACAGTGACTATCCTGGAAACTCACCGTATTTCAACAAAGCAAATAAAAAAATAATAGGTAAATTCAAAGATGAAGCAGCTGGAGTCCCCATTTGTGAATTCGTTGGTTTGAGATCAAAGATGTACAGCTATATCAAAGATAACCAAAAAAGAGGGAAGACCGCCAAAGGAATTAAGACGAGTGTAATCAAGGAAGATATAACACATGAAAATTATAAAGACACTCTTTTCAATAAAAAACAGTTACATCACAAGATGAAAACAATCAGAAGTGAGAACCATGAACTCAGCAGCTATGAAATCAACAAAGTATCACTCAGCTGTTTTGATGATAAAAGATATATACACAAGAATGGAGTAACAAGCTACGCGTATGGACACAAAAATATCAAACATTAGTCACATTCCTTAATTTCCATATTAGTCCCAGTATTGGTCCCAACTCTTATTTCCATATTGGTCCCAGTATTAGTCCCAGTATTGGTCCCAACTCTAATTCCAATTTTGGAACCAGACCGATGTCCCGGGTATTGGTATTAGTTCTAACTCCTACCCTTATATTTTAATTCCTATATGTTCTTTTTATATTTTCTTATACTAGTATAGTATAAAAGATTTGGATTAAAGATTTGGTTTCTATGTTGGTTCAGATTTTGGTTTCAGTGTTAGTTTATGGATTTGGTTTCGGTGTTGGTTCAGATTTTATATTTCTAAAATTTGAATCAGATTTGGTTAATAGTTGAAAATCCAGTATGGAAAATGATCTAGGACCGCCAACTACTATACTACTTTTACGGTTATATAATTCCATAGAAATGTAAACAACCTGGCGTTTAGACTAACGAGCATTTCGAGTTTCAGTTTCGGTGATCGACAAACTGGTTTCTATGTACGTAACTGAAAAAGATTCAACGCAATAAAGCTTCATTTGGAGGATTCCAAAATCTAACCAACTGCGGCCATACGGTACTAAGAAGCTCTGAAGGTCGAATAGTAATTATAGTAAAAGTCTTCATGTCATTATGACTCTGGATTACGTTCTATCTTTGCGGATGCCTTCGCGAATAATTCATACGCGCGTCGGTTTTAATAAAACAAGGAAGCACGTTTCCAGAAAATGACTCACAACCGGCGTTCGAGCCCACGCAGGTTTCCATCCAGTTTTCCCAGTTTTGTTTCCAGCGTCTTTTTGTTTCCAAGATGCAATTTTGCTTCAGCTACACCGCTGAGAATTTTAACTAAGGAATCCGGCCGAGTATGCCAGCAGTTGCAAAATTTTGGGAGCCTAAGCAAACGAGCACTCATGTAATTTTTGCGAGTACTTGAAGCAAAGGCAAATAATTTTTCGAACACTTTTAAATTGAATGGGGCCATTCGACACCCCTTCTCTGATTTCTGTTTTCTTATTTTAACTCGATAAAGGAAAAAGCCTGCTTAGGGAAACTTAGGGCTCAATAATGTAGGGCTGGGACTTCTCAAATAGTATCTGCGTTGCTACAAAATATTCAGATTTCAAGTGAATCGCTTGCTCTCGATCTCTTGAATGGTCATTTTATATGAAAATTAAAGAAAATTTTCTCCCTCGCCAGTCCCGCCGTCTATCGATCACCTCTTAGGTTTCCTCCGTGATATCATGAGACTATCCAATCGAAGGAACTGCCGCTCTACTATGATCTATTTTCTCTCGGCCCGCAGTATTTGTAAGACTAAAAAAAATTAACATTTAGCAATTTTAGACTAGAATACTTCAATGAACTTAAAGTTATAATTATTATACTAGGTAAACACTACTGTCATTAAATTCAATTGATTGACTTTGCGAGTTTGTCGGATTACTGTATCAGTTTTTTCCAACACCAGAAAGCAGCCCGTTTTAGGCAAACATGTAATTTCGTTTACGATACTCATACAAAGATATATTTTACAAAAAATATTAATATCTATTATCTCAATGGATTAAGTGGCTGAAGTCCAATTATGTTGCTTGCAAAGCAAAATGAAGTACAATCGAGTCACTTAAAAGTTGCAAACAGTTTTCAGGCGATAGTTCTGGGTTGATGTCACATAGTAATCTGTCATCTGTCACTCTACAATGCCTAAGACCACATGCAAAGAATATGAGGATGATTATACTTAGAAAAGTGCTTTTTTATGACAAATGAGCCGGCCGACAAAGAAAACGCTTGTGTGAGCGAATCTTGAGAGACATTCCACTGATCTTGAACGAATTTACAGTTGCTCTTTTGTGATTTCTGTGAAGTAATTTTATAATCAGGAAATTTTATTGAATAATGCCTGTATAGTGCAATGTTTGCCAGGTTTTTCATTAAAAGCGTTGTCAGAATGTCGTCTTACATATTTAGCATTGCCTTTAAAACAGGGCCGTAGCAAGTAAGAGGTAACACGAAGCACTTACTTACCCGAACATCTCCTTTTTCCGGAACAATTTTCTTGATTGTTGTTTGCGGTCTGCGGTACTCTGTTAAACGAAAAAAGATTCAATACATTCAGAAAATGATAAAAATTATCTCAGTTTACAGCAACAAAATTCTTGTAACGCTCAAATCGCTGGCCCTGCGTTTCTACTTTTTTCATAAACATAAAGTATGTTTTATTTTTATTTATATCATGCCAGGAAAGCCGTTGTATATTTGTCAGTATCGCACCGAACCTTCTCATCGATCAGTGTAATTCAACTGTTGTAGCTGACGTTAACGTCTCAGAAAACCATACGTTCGTTGTTTTGAGTTCATTACTTAATACCAGGTAAAAGCTCTTTTCCCTTTAAGCGCAAGGATAAGACCCTTTGACGTTTTCGAAAGGTGCAGGTTACGATAATCACTTTTCTGGAGAATCGTTACACAATCACTTTTTAAAAACCTCAATTGAACTTTGAGCTTCGCCCCCACGTCAAATGGCTCCCCTAAATTGTAGCAACAATTTCCGAAACGAATCAAATCCAATCAGTCATTCATTCATTGTTCATTACGTGGTGTCTTTCTTTGCTACTAAACGAGCTCGAAGAGCGTTGTTGGCTCTTTTAACGTTCAATGTGGCAGCTTGGTGAGGATCCCCTGGTCTGCCACGCGATCGCTGGGCAGTAATAGGATTACTTTCTGAACGGGCCTTTCCAGGTAGACAATCGGTTTCGTGGGTCTGCATGAATCATCAAGGAACTCTGCAGCAATTGCAATTTTTACTTTCCTGACTAGGCCGTCATCGTTCGGAAAAGTTTCCTGGACACGAGCAAGTTTCCAGCGGCTCCTTGGGAAGCTTTCATCCATTACAATCATGATATCGTTCACTTGTAGATTCCTTCTCACTGCGACCTATTTTTGCCTTGGCTGTAACTGCAAGAATTATTTTTTCCATTGTTTCCAGAATTCGTTGGCCAAGTACTAGACGCGACGCCATCGCTTGCTCAAGTAGAGATCTGCGCGTTGGAAATCGCCGGGAGGAGGCATGACTACCTTTAACTTCATGGTAAATAGATGAGTGAGAGTGAGTCGCTCAAGATACTGTGAGGAATTTATGGCGTTTACCGCGAGTGGCCTGCAGTTAACAATTGCTTCTGCTTCGACCACGACTGTCCTTAAAGACTAGTCACCAAGTTGGATTCCGTGACTCTCCAGTAGCGATGCTAAGACGTTTCTCGCTGATCTTATCTGGCGTTCCTGCGCTCCGCCCATGTAGCTTGGTTGTTGTATGTTCGGTATGAACTCTACTAGTCGTTGTTGTTTGACAGCAACTCTTCTCTGATCCTTTCGCGGTTCAACTCCGTGAGAGCTTGCTGGAGTTCGTTAATTGCGCCGATGAAGTTTGTGCCTTGATCTGATCATAGTTGGCGCACTGGACCACGACGGCCGACAACTCGGCCATAGGCGTTTGGGAAGGAATCCGTGGCCAAGCTGTTTGAGACGTCAAGGTGGATGGCTCTGGAGGACAGACACGTAAAAAGGACCCCGTGGCGTTTCAATTGTCTAGGACCTTCTTTGAAATACCACGGACCGAAGTAATATACTGCGGAAAATGAAAACGGTGGGTGATGGGGGCAGGTTCAAGGCGATCCTCTGGCTAGTCTGCCATCTTCTGGTCTTTGGGAGTTCTTCTTAATTTCCGGCACTTTACGCATTGCACGATGTGGTTGGATACAGCCGAGCTTCCACCAATCACCCAATAACCGGCTGACCTCATTTCGTCATGGGTTATCCCGCGACCTTGACGCTCAACTATCTGGTGTTGATAGCATATGATTAGCTCAGTCATGTGTCCTTTCCTGAGAAAGATGATGGATGTTTTGGACTGTACGACAGGCTTGAACGTCTAGTTCGTCCACCCACTCTTAGTATTCCGTCTGCGTCGAGAAATGGATCCAGCTTGCTTCCTTCATGGCCTTGTTACGTTTGTGACACTTTTCTCACCACTTGTTTGCTCTCGGGCGTTCAACTTCTTCATACTACGAACGTCTTCGAAGAAGGCTGTTCTCTGAACAATCTTGATGATCTCGCTCTCGGCAGTTTGCCATTTCTGAACATTAACAGGGATGTACTTGCTTGATCTTGTTTACCTTCCTTATCGTTCGGATGTCTGAAATTCTCTTGGAGGCGAAGGAAAATGGCAACAGCCTTCTTGACACGATGCCAGCTGGAGAAGTATTCCAGGCGTTACGGGACAGACGATGGTTTCCTAAGGTGTATCGCTAAAACGTAACCTTTTTAACTTTGGTCTCATCAGGGGAAATCTCAGGGTGAGATTTTAATCTTTTTAAGGTTTACAAACAAGTTCTGGGCCGTTCCACTACAAACGATTGTCGATCAGTCCTTGCACACTAGAGCCACGAGAGGCGACATTGGCAGGGTTTTCTTTTGTTCCTATTTAGCGCCACTGTCTCGGCGATGTCTTGTGGCGAATCTCCTGTACTCGATTTCCCACGAAAACGTGAAATCATCTTGCATCGTTGTTTATGTACCTCAGGACAGTCTTGTTATCTGTCCAGTACGTTTCCTTCACTTCTTCGTACTCTAGCTCTTCAGGTAAGACGCATCCTATCTTGGAGGCGACAACTGTTGCGGTTAGCTCGAGTCTTGGTATAGTGACGGGTTTCAATGGGGCTATAAGCGATTTACTCATTGCAAGCAAGCAGTGAATACGATCGTTGCTGTCTGTCAGGCGAAGGTACGAGCACTGTCTATATCCATTCTGACTGGCGTCAGAAAAATGATGGAATTCCGCTGTCTTAATTTTTCCACATTCGTTTGGTTTATGGCATCTTGGCACTTGGCTTGGCTTCTCTAAGGCGGGAAGTTCGGGACGCCATCACTCCCATCTTGGTCTGATATCTTCAGGCACTTCGTCATCCCAGCCAACTCCATGACGGCAAACTTCTTGGAGGATTCTCTTGCCTTGCAAAATAACAGGGGCTACCAGGCCGAGAGGGTCGTAGATGGAGCTAACGGTTGACAGAATTCCTCTTCCTGAGATCTTTGAGTTCGATCAGGAATTGAATTGTATCAGGCTCTACACACCAGTGAAAGCCTAACGCACGCTCTATTGCTGGGTCGTTGCTTACGAGACTGGAATTCCTCTTGTCGTTAGCGTGGTCTTCAGGAGGGACTAAATTGAGAACTTCACTGTTGTTTAAAGTAAATTTGTGTAAGTAGAAGCCTCCTTTTTGGCACAAAAACATGGTGCTGCTGATAAGACTCTGCTTGTTCGACCAGTGCGACTGATTTCAACCCGTCGTGGACCTATACTAGAAGTTCTTCCTTACGAGATCGGATGCTTCTTTTCCGCAAACACTTTCGTATTGATTTGCAGTGGTCTTAAGTGCAAAATTAGCGCATCCAGGGGAAGAGGTTGCACCAAAAAGGGGAACAGTTATTCGGTACTCGACTGGATCGCTGTCGAAGGTCTCATCGTCCCACCACAAGAATCGGAGGTAGTCGCGATGAATGCCGTCGACCTTTACTTGATGAAACATCCCTTTGATATCACACATGAAGGTATCACACATGAAGGCTATTCGTTCCATTCGAAATCGACACAACACCCCATTGAGATTGTTGGTGAAGTCTGGACCTTGTAGAAGCTGCTGATTGAGGGAGAAGCCGTGATACAATGCGCTGCATTCAAACACAGCTCTTATTTTCTCCGGTTTTTTCTTATGATACACTCGATGATGTAGAATGTACCAGACGCGCTTATATTTAGTTAAGGCTTCTTACTTAGGGACTTTCTCTACGAACATATTCTTAATGTTCTCCGGCATAAAGTCGACGTAGTCCTTTCGGTATTGAGTATCACTATTCAACCTTTGCTTCAATTTCATGGGCCAGCTTAACGCCAGTTCCTTGTTGTTGGAAGGCTCAGCGTCGTTATTCTTAAGAGGGAGGAGCATCTCATAGTGGCCGTCATCTCTTTGATGCATACCTTCTTGCACTGTGGTTAGAAACCTTCTGTCCTCCAAGGAAAAGGGTTTCTCTTCGGTCGCAAGTTTGTTGTAGTCGAGTGTGAACATCTTGGACATTTGGACTTCTGTTTTCAGGGCGAAGTGATTCTCTCTTGTTTGACGTTGCTTGGATTTCTTGCTGGACTTCGCGGGTGACTATGCGGTTGCAGAAGACATCGTCTCTGATGTCGTCGGGCGCTGTCATCTTGCCTTTGCGGGTTGATTTCGCCAATAATCCGCCAACCAAGTGCAGTTCTGTTGGCGTAGGGATCGTCGTCGTTCCCTAGGCATCAGGTGACTGGTGATGCTTTCCAGGTGAGGCCACTTAAGGGCGGTATCGTGCCTTGGGATTTGACTGCGTCTGGCAGGAATCGCGTTCTTAGTGTACGTTCTTGGAAGAATAAATTCTGTCGTTTCGTTGACGCCGCGGACCGGGGACTGTGAGACCAATTGCCTAACGGAGTACAGTTGAAAGCAGCAAGTCCACTTCGGGACCGTCCACGCCAAGGGCAGTTAGCGTTGATTTCTTTATGAAACATGAGTCTGACTGTTCGTCGAGAAGAGTGTGCACTTTGACCTCGCCTTTGAGGTTATCTTGATGGTGAAGCCAGACCGGGACGATCAGTGAATGGGAAGTACCATGGCCGAAAACCTTCATGCGTGTATGCTACAAACTTCGACACGGTGAGAGACAGATGTACCTTCATTGGCACCGCTATCTTGACTTAGAGTTTCTTGTTGGGCGGTGGTTTCCAGGTTTGGTAGTGCAAAGAAGTAGGGTGGGGTCCGTCGCAGGTCTTCCAGGCTTTCTTTGTTTACATGGCCCCACTTTAGGCACCCCCCAGCACAGGCGTTTGGCTTGCACAAAGTTCTTTCAGTGAAAGGCAGGCATAGGAACTTATCACAGGTATCAATGTCATGAAAAGAGGTCGTCCTTTTAGCCTTGTATTCTCTCTGTTTCTCTTTCGTCCTTCTGTTGCGAAACTCCTGAATCCACTATCTTTGCTATCTTTGTTCTTTGGGAATTTGCTGTTTGGTCTCCACTTGTGCCTGTTTCCTTTCGAATCTTCTTCCTTACTTGCTTGCAGAGAGGTAATGGGATTGCATGCGATACTTGCTTCCGTTTTCAAAAATCGGCAGATTTCTTCAAATGGCAGGTATTTCGATGTAGACCTCTTCAGAGTCTAACGGTAGAAGACCACTTACAGCTTCTTTGGCTCCATCCATAGTGAACTTGCTGAAATAACACAGCCTTTCAGAAGGATCTTTCGTTTTTTCTTCGATAAAGGTCTCGAAGGATTTGATCCACATTGGGTAACGAAAGAGATCGCCTTTGAACACCTCAGGTTCCGGACGAGGTAGGGAGTCCCTGTGTTATCGTTGAGGGAGTACATCGGCCAGTTTCGTGATGACGTTTTCGTCACTGGTCATGTGGACTTCACGGTACAAAGAGGGGACACTAGATGCAGAAACTTGAAAGAAGGCTGCTGTGAGTTGAGAGTTACTCGCGGCATTAACGAAAATGTCACGTTAGTATGGGCGTTAATTGCGAAGGATACAGTAGTGACTAGATTCTCCAGGTTAGAGACTGCTTCGGCGGGAACTTCGTCTTCTGAGAGATCACGATCGTAATCTTCCTCTTCGATTTTGGCTACCGCTTCGATTTCGCCGGTAGTAGCTGCTAGCTCGTGAATTATCTGTAATTTCTTGATATTACTCTCTTGCCTTTTCAGAGCGGCCCCTTTTTCGCTTTGGATATCGTGGAATTTAAGCTCGGCGGCAAGTCTTGCGGCCTTGGCCACCATTTCTGCCTTTCCAAAAAGGCTCGTGTGTATACTAGAAAATACAAGTGACTCGAGGGATATTCCACGGTATACCACTCCAAAGCGTTGCGTAACTAGTAAATAGCTTCACAGTTTAACTTTTCGCAGTTCACCTAGCAGTTAGCTCGCGTTAATATAGACAGACGATTTTAGACGACGTTTATTTTCGAAAAGGAAACAACATTTGTTATTTTACGAAACATGTTTTTACGACAACCGCAGAAATCGACAGCGTTGTTTGTCTGTTCGTCCTTGACCTCAAGCGTGGAGCGAGAGTCGTATCTGTTCGCTGAGAGCTGTGAAATGGCCTAGAATGTGCTTGTTTACACAGTTCAACAGAGGACAACAGATAAGTTTTCCGACTTCGTGGGTTTCATAACAAACAAAAATAGATATAAACAAAATAATACATTGTTGCTTGGAGATATGGCATTTCTTTTCTTTCTTTACTCTCACGAGTGAGTTGAACACGAGAAGAGAAATTTCATATCTATGTGTGCCCATGTATTATTCTCCATTAATGATATTGACATGAGTGTTTTACTGGAAAATACACCACTCGTAAAATTCATACGAAACCACATCCGAAACTCGAGTGGCTTCAGAATTTTTCACTATCCCCACTAGGTGATTTCACTGATATCAAGTTTGTCTTTTCATCGAAACATCTTCGGACCCTCCTGGAAAGTCTTCGGCAATCTTTGGTAATCTTCGGAAATTTTCGGAAAATGTTCGGGAACACTAATGTGACCTTCAGACAATCTTCGTAAATAATATCGTGAATATCGTCAAAAACGCCGTCATCAGTATGTCTATATACAAAAAACAACGTAACAATGTAAATTGTTTGAACCCAGGAGTATCAGTAGTGATCGTCCGGGTGAGAGTAGTTCTAAGAAAAACTGTTGTTGGCGACTGACGTTTCGACAAACCTAAGCGGAAGTCATCTTCAGAGTCGAGTGAATAGTTTTTGTCGGTCGATGATGTAATAAGTGTGGTCCGTTAACCATCATTGATCAGGTTTTGAAAGACCATTCGCCACCCTAGCGCTTGTCGGCTAGCGCTTGTCGAATGCTTTTCCGTCCCCGCCGGGAGCCTGCTAGCAGGCTATTGCAGCGTTTAGGCAAACAGCAGGATCATGTCAGTTACGGCCAAAACAAAGGATCGGAATGTGGTTCGGGTTTTAAGCAGCTGTTGTTGGGGGAGCATTGCGTATAGTGATATATACGCAATAAAAGCTTAAAACATGTTAACAAAAAAAGCTATAAAAGCTTTTGCAACACTGTATGTATTTATGGTCATGCAAATAAAGCTAGTTGTTTTGTTTTTACGTCATGAGATATAACAGTCAGTAAAGCAACAGCCTCTCACTACTGCGAATGTCAACGTACAAAGGTCAACGCCAGCGGTAAAGTGAAGTTTAAAGGTTTCGAGGCTCGGCGTATGCGCAAGCGACAACCTTGATCATTTAATTTTATTGTTTATAAAACAATCGGAAATGTTTTAATAACTCTTGCGGGAAATTTGCCTTTGAAAATTTCACGGTCAGTCGTGAAAACCTGAGGATATAGGCAAGATTTCTCACTGGAACTCCTCTTGTGTGATCCGACTCCATGCATTAATAACATTTTCGTTTTAACAAGATATATTTCAAAAATCACAGACCATTTTAGTAATGATAGCCTTTGAGTAAGGTACACGTCTACACGAAGGCTAGCAGAATGACTGGTGTCCAAATTTTACGGAAGATGTAAAAGGATTTTTGACAGAAAATGGCGAAATTAGAATAGCCAAAACGGTTATTCTGGACTAGATGAGTGAGCCATGTACTCGCATCTGATTGGTTTATAAACAATGGAATCGGCCGGGGCTACGTCACATGTTCTGTAAATAGGAAAAGCTCTAAATCTGGAGAAACTAAATAGGATTGCCTTGAAAACAACAACTTCCGAGAACTAAACAACTTCCGAGTTTCGACTACAGGATTAAAATCATATAAGGGGTTAAGGTCAACGTGTGCAATCTAACGGCTTGCCCACCCCTGTATAGGGTCCATGCAAAAAAAATGGTGACAACTACCATCTCACCTTGGCAATTTTCCATGAATTCCGTAGGTGTAGATAATGATGCATTGCGGTTAAAATTGGTATTCAAAAGTGGTGAACCATTCACAAAGAAATTCCGCAGCTCCTGCGAAAGAATGACAGATTTTACTAGCCAAAATGCTAACTCTCTTGGATCATTACAGTTGCTTAGTTTCTGTTAACGTTTGTTTTGTCTCTTTCATAACACAATTCAGGTTTTCCTTGATTTATAAAGGCAGTTCTCAAAGGAGAAAATGACAATTTTCATTACCTGTGCAAATTTCTGAAATTTTGATTTTAACTGCTACCTGAATCACTTCTAGACTTATTCGAAACTTTGCCCTGGTGTTAGATAAGAAGTCTATGAATGCTTTCTGACGTTGACCAGTCTGTAAACATTTCTACGGAGCCCTGTTAGTGCCATACACGCGTGCGTTCAGCTTCATATTACGGATGCACACTTTCTTACCTTTGGCGCGACTTTTTCTCTCTGACGCGACTTTTTTTCTGTCTAGCGCGACTTTTTTTTCGCCGGCGCGACTTTTTTTTCGCTGGCGCGACATTTTTTTGTGGCGCGACTTTTTTTTCGCTGGCGCGACTTTTTTTCGCCGGCGCGACTTTTTTTGTCTGGCGCGACCTTTTCTCGCCGGCGCGACTTTTTTTTCACCGGCGCGATTTTTTTTCGCTGGCGCAACTTTTTTTTTCTAGCGCTCATTTGTAGACCGCTGCTAGATTTATTGCGGGCTCAAGTTACGAAACGTGTAGTTGTGAGCAAGATGGCTTATTGTAGGAATAGCTCCGACCTACGAAGACTGGGACTAGTATCATTCCTCGTTCTTTCATCCACTGCCGAGCCTGGCGAGGGGACTATAATATCACTCCAGTTTACTATTCACTGTGCTTAGCTTACTATTTCACTCTGGTTAGACTACAAAGTGCTTCGGTTAGCCTACTCGGTTAGCTCTTATGAAATAGTAAGGGTGACACTTTATAATTTCGAATTCCAGCACCCAGCTCGCTGGTAGTGTAGTGGTTATCACGCCTTGTTCGTAGAGCTGGTGAACGGGGTTCGACTCCCACCCCTGCTTTTTAGTAATTTCCTTTTTCAGAGTTAGAAAAAAAATTACAAGTGCCCGGAGCCATTCCTGCAATTAACGCCACGTACGGACTCCGATCTAGAGAAGGTAAGTAGCATTTAAGTTAGATCTGAATACTGCCGTATTCGTAAAATGAATTACAAGAAGGAAGAGCGGGAAGGTAGCTACAACCTTGGTCACAAGGGTTGGAAATTTCCTTTTATTTCGCATTTTGCCTCCCCACCCCCGTGCAATGTTGACAAAGCACTTTGATCTAACGCAAGTTTGCATTTGACTATTTTCTAACATTGAAAGGGGGAATGGGGGTGCTGGCACTTATTCAAGAGGTATAACGGTTATGAGTTCATGTTTTTGCCATTTTCCAACACAAATTGTCCAAGGTTGTAGTTTATTGTTTCGCTATTTTCTGTGTTGACAGCGTAAATTGTGGGTCAGAAAACACAAAACCATGCTATGCTTTTATCTCTTAAATGATAATCGGTTCTTGGGAGGGTTTTCAGGTGGTCTGCCTTGTATGGGGTCTCCGACTCTTTTGCAGACTATCCTTATGGCTTTGTCCCTATTTATTGTATTAATGCTTTTTTTTATGCCATTAAATTGTAATAAATAAAAAAAATAAATAAATAAAAACCACAGCAGAAAGAACAAGCTCGATTCTTACTTTAGTTTACGCCGACAATAAATTTCAAGTACAGTAATACTCTAATAAATATCCTTCTCTGTATTAGGGACAGAATTAAGCAAATAAAATTGTTTTCAAGAACACGTCTTTCAACCGTCTTATAATTTAGTGGGCGCTAGTGATTGTTAAGCCTTCTGGGAGAAAGAAGCCCGCTATCCTTAATCACTCATCATCAAGTAGTAATCGGCGTTAATCGGCCTGGCGGAATTGAACGACCTTCGTAATCATATGATTGAGGAATGTTTTACCTTCCGCTCTTCATTCTTGTGTAATTTCGTTGTAGAATACGCACAGTCTTCAGACTTAACTTAAATGCTACTTACCTTATCTAGATCGGATTGAGTCCGACGTAGTCAAAGCCCCTTGCTCACAAATACACGTGTTCG
>JAHPZR010010178.1:0-55000 GCA_019787425.1 Platygyra sinensis
ATACTGCTTATCCTGCTTACAAGAAATCATAAGTATGTAATGATGTGGATTCTGACAAAATTATAGCGGCGTTCAAATGGGAAAAAACGGGTAATTTTGAAGGAAAATAATCTCTTCAAATTTTCATTTCACATTCAAAATGCACGCGGGAGTAGGCAAAACACACGTCTTCACGGTCTTTTCTGCCAGTGTTGTGTGGGTTATCCATAGTTTCTTCCATTATGAATTTCGACTATTCCGAGTGATGAACAGTCCAAAAAGTGGCAAAAACGGTTTACCTATATCACCTTGTAATCAGCCATTTTAATAAATGGGATAGTTTCCTACGAACGCCAGTCATCTACCAGTGAAAATTTTCAAGCGCAAAACTAAACCATGCGAATTTGATTACGAACGAAAAAGGCTCTCTTATTGAAAGTGAAACAGCTATCTGTCTGACTCGAGCAAGATTGTTTGTTCTTATTGTGATGAGTCAAAAACGCAAGATATGGTGATGACGGAGACACGTATTGGGGAAATCCCTTCGTTCTTATTTAGCAAAGCGAGTTGTCTTATTGGTTATAGTCTCCTTCACTTTCATTTGTTTTTTGGAGTTATTGTTTGGAAGAAAGTAACAGAGGAAATCTACCCTAAATTTTGTTCGGTAAAAAACTATAATACTAGAGTTGTTTTCACTTAAATGTCGAAAGTAATTCGTATTCGCTTTGGTTTTGTATTTCTACTTTTCTTGTTTTGTACTGAAACACTCGCGCCACTTTCAATAAAGCCAACCAACCGTGACTCGCTGACACACGTTTTTCCCCCGCTTCACGTCGATCACGTGGTTACTTTGAGATTTGATTGGTCCACTCGACTGCCTGTATCTTTTCTGACTGGTAACTTTGTGCTGGATTTTGACATTGAACTGAAAATTTCTCTTTGTAGCGCTTTAACCAGAGCTAACTGTTGCATCCTTACTATTTTTAACTAATTACGTGATCTTTACGGAGAAACCACAAACTTTGGTTTTGCTGAATTAAACTTTCTATCACTCGGTTAATACAAGAAACCGAAGACCGGACGTTCGAGGTTGATACATAACATATTATATGGCATTCGATATGGTCAAAGAGTTTTGAAGAGGAAGGGGTTACCGCTACGTCTATGTATAAATTATGCTCTTTTAAATTCCCTCTCATATCAGTGGATATATGTTTTATCCCTCGGTATTTATTCCGCCCCGTGCGAACCACGCCGGATAAATTAGAAACACAGCTTTATTTCTACAGTTAGGCTTACCGTCCAAATTAAACCGTCTCGAGAACGGAGCTTGTCGAAAACGCTCTTCAAACGGCGGAGGGATTTGAAAATGGCAGCTTTATGTTTTTGTTTGGAGGAAAAACATTTGGGAAACGACGCTTTTCGTAAAAGATGACGTCACGATAATCACGTGATTTGCCTAGCCGAGTTTTCTTCAAACACAAATCCAAACTGAATAACCAAGGATTGTTACGTTTTCAAATTTCTCTGGGGTAGTGTGAACGGAAAACATTTGACGCGTTTTCGGAATGAAAACTCAGTTTTGAAATTGTCCGTCGTAGTTAGTACGTGGATGCCTTATTATAGAGATGATCTGCAGAGTTTTCCATCCAACAATGCCTTTACTTTGCTAAGACTTAAAATAGAAATTAAAAAGTAAGAGGAATAGTCGGTCAACGTCAATTACCGAGTGTTCGTTGATTGACACTCCTTTTTCTGCAGCTGTTAAAACCCAACAGTGTTTGATTACCTCTTGCTCATTGTTTTTTAGTAGGGCATTAACATTTTAAAAAAAACTTAACTATATTTTAAATAGCCTGTGAGCGAGGGACCTCGTACCGAGTGAAATTCAGCGGGCTGTTTGAGCCTATTTGTAGAACTAAAGAAAACTCATTTGGTTCTTTTCAAGAGCAGACAATTGTCTTTTGGTAGGACTCAGAATGAATATCTTACCAAGATATATTACAGGCTTCCTGTTCGCCTCTCTATCGAATCCGGTTTTTGTTTCTCTCAGAAAAGAGGAGAGAGTGTAGCTTCCTTTCCCGAACAGCGACTGGTAATCGAGCCTAGGCTTATTATAATTTTAGAGTCATTCTAAGCCACTAATAAACAGGAACTATAAAACTATGGTTAAATCAAGAAATGCTCTGTACTCAGTTTTTCAAATAGCGTAATGCAGCTGTATAGCTATCTTAGAGAATGTAAAGTTGCTGTATACGTATTGTGGAATTTATTGCAATGGTAGTTGCGTAAGTATTATAATTATCAGTAGTGTAAGTTATGTAACTGGTTGTAATGTATACAAATGAAAGTTTATTATCATTAAAATAATGTTTTTATGTTTTTTACTGCGCTCTTCGCTGATAATTAAATGTCTCTTTAACCTAACATTCTATTACATTGGTGTCTCTTAGGAGTGAAAGCATGGTAATCGGAGGCTGCAATTTTTCCTATACAGTGTAACGCCCCTCGAATTAAGTTAACGTCAGTTCGCTCAAGTTTGAAAAACCTCAGGGCAAAAAGTAAGAATTCTTTGTTTCTTCATTTGCAAGTTTAATCAAACTTTCACTTTCAAACTGGTTTGTATTTGCGTTTATATTTCTTTAATGCCCAACAGCGTGACAAATATTGAATGAAAACGATTGTCACATATTTTTGCGTAGGAAAAAAATCGATTATTCTCTCTTGGTGATCAACCGATGATAAAAAAGAACGGCTTGCCATAGTATAAACACTCAACTCAATTTAACTTGTAGTTCATTTGTCATTTTAGTTTGACCAGCTGTTTCTAACAGAATTTATAAATGACTAGACAAAAACCTGAAAACCGAAAAGTGTTCATCAGCTGTTTGTAAATAGGCGCGCGCCTTGTCTTGTTTTTATTTTACACTCAAACTGGCTGATGGATTTAATAAAAGAAATCTGTATGTTGAAGCAGTAGTTATGGCGCTTCCTGGATTTTGAAAGGCCTTTTAAATAGCTTTGTCGACAACTTGTTGATGTCTCTGATGATGAAAGCGGAATGGCAGTAAATATTCTGTTTAAAACTCGAGTCGAAGCATCCGAACAGATAGTACAAAAGTGGACATTTTGCAATCAAGAATCAAAGAGAAACATGTGACTTTCGTGGTGGTTATTTAGTCTTCTTTCCATGCTATTTTAAACCTGAAAACGTAAGTTGAGGGAAATTACACTTCGAATCTTCTGCCGCGTTTTTTTTTTTTTCGATATCACGAGAATGCCGCAAAGTATAGCTCTCAAAATATTTGAAATAAATGTGTCCAGTGCTTCTTTTTGCCGAATTTACACTGGGTATTGATAGGAATATGCTTAGCTAGATATTTCTTGTTGATGTCGAGTTAGGTTAAGAAAGAAAAATGTCTTTTGTCAGTGGATGATCATGTATATAGTTGTGAAGTATTAGAGTTTGCTGCATCAGTAGATGCTTATTACAATGACTGCTTAGACGCCTAAAGCATTGTGAAGATGTAGTATTTTATCCAAAACTCTTCAGGATTATGTTTATTATAATTACAATACTTTCAGAGCAACTACATGTACATGTAGAGAATGCAGGGCCGCATTTAGAGTAATATTAACCAAAGTTGCTCGGCGGCTCGTCAGGCGAGGTAATTTAGATTTAAACAGCCTGTAAGGTATATTTCAACGAAACCTGCGCTAAAGACCAAACGGCCGCGATCGAGGAAGTAAAGTTCTTTAAAAAGACATGTCACACATGGCTGGGTTGACCACATTACAATAGTCAACTACCAAAGCCATATGAATACTAAATTGTAAACTGAGTAGTTATTCCGCAAAGGAAGAATTTTCAAGCGGTTCTTCCGGGTTTCGGTCAATTTCTTTTGTTGTCTTCTGTACATTTCCTTAATTGTCTTTTGAATTTAACAAAAGAATAATAAAAGCAAGTGACACACTCGAACACCAACCCACGGTCGACCCACGGTCTGGCCAGTACCTTACCCATGCGCATAGCCATATCACCCGCGCAGTGGCAGCCATGGACAGCTAGCTGTTTCGGCCTTATTAGCTCTCATCAGCATGGCATAGCCGTCGCCAGCAATAGGACTAAGAGCCCTATGTAGTCTGCCATTTCCTTCCGAGGCGGGTGCAGAGCACCCCTTTTCGAATTCAACGCCGCAAAGTGCGGAAAAGTCCCGGATATGTCGTGGCATTGTGCCCGATGCCAATGTGTACTGGTTAAATACTTCGCTCATAACAGGAAAATGCTTAAATCTTCTATACCTTACTTGAAATTTTAGATCTAAACAACTGTTAAGATGGCATCAAATTCAAAATGTTAAAAAAGTATTCTAGTTGTGTTTTTTTTTTCTTTTGCTCTTACGCCACTGTCAGAAATATCAAGCACGCATCAAATCAAAACTTCTTTTGGCCAAAAACATCAACCCGATATGGACGGTCAGCATTCTAATTTTCTGTATCAAAAATTTGTGAATCAGTTCTCCTTAGCGTAAAATTCCTCTAAGAAGCAGTTAAAATAAGTAAAAAATAGTTAATAATAGCCACTTGCAGCTATCGCTCACGTGGGCCATACATTAAACGGCTTCCGAACAAACAGCCATTTTGACGCTATACGTTGGAGCGACTTCCGACCTTGAACCAGAGGTAGTAGTACATCACTCAATGATCGAGGTATGACAAGATAGTCTCCGAAATCTTTCTTATGTATGAAGAAACATATCGCACCGTTAAAGTTAATACCTTAGGCTAGCTACTATCATTTGCTATGAAGTACAACATGAGTACCATTAAAGGTTAAATAAAAAGAAAACGGAGTATATGGCAAGCCAAGCATGACAAAAGTGGGTTGAGTTGAAAATCACCTATCGAGTCTCAGTGATCGATGTGTGAGAATGAGAAATCACTGTGCGAGATTGGAAAATCACTACGTGAGATTAGAAAATCACTGTATGAGAAATTAAAATTGCTATACGAGAACAAAAAATTGTCATGCGAGATCATAAGTACCAATCGAGAATGAAAAACTGCCATGCGAGATTTAAATTAACTGTTGAGAATGAAAAATCGTTGTGTGAGAAAAAGAAATCACCATTCGAGATTATCGATTGGTTTTTTTCTGAGCCGGTGATGCATAACCAGTCAGCGGAGAGTATTTTGGCGGTCAGTATAAAACATGGACTGCGGGCTACGGACTACGGACTACGGACTGGGTATAAAACACGGACTCAGGTATAAAAACGCGGACCGAGCATTGCGGACTCGGTATAAAACACGAAGAAAGCTTCTACATTGAATTAATTCTCGTACGAACGTTTCAGTCATAAATAGAAGCTATCTGTATGAATTATAGAAGACTCATTTCCTGAAAGTTCCCGCTCATACAGGTTTAACCATACTCAAGAGAAAATGATGGGATTTTCTCTTGCCATAGTCGATTGCCGAAAAATAAATAGAAGACACTGAAAGTCACAAAATTGACGAGCTGTATGAATTTTCGAATGATTGAAGCCATGATTAACTGTTTTGAAAGATCAACAGTCGAGAGAATTGAGGAGAATTCGAACGACACGTCCCGCTGTTTATTTGTTCGATCATGTATTAAATAAATACACATACATACGGCCACGGCGAAATGAGGAACAAAAAGTTGACAAATAGAAGAAACGACATTACACAAGGATAGCAGTTCTACACGCTTAATATCGCCTTGGAAAAGCAGGGACAAAAAAGAGAAAAAAAAAAGTTCTTACAACACGGGGTATTTGTATTTGGTCACCCACCCAAGTACTATCCCCGCCGAACGGGGCTTAACTTTGTTGAGCAGACGAAACATGTTGCTGTCCTTGTGGTATAGTGACTCCACGGTGGAAGCATTTTTTTAAAATTTCTAAGATGAGAAAAGGTATCAAAAAGAGAAAAAAAATATCTGATACTGCATGGCTGGGAAAGTAGAGAACAAAAAGTTAGAGGAATATGCTTTGGTGATCGGACATGCGGCACTTTCGATATAATTGCCTCGGTCTCTCGGACGCAGATAATTCGGTCTCACGGACCGATAACTTTGTGAATGTGAATGTTTTCAACAGCGTTACATCTCCTCATGTACTGTCTTGCCAGAAATCGAAACTTTGCAAGAAAAGAAGATCCCTCCCTTACAGCCCTCACCTCCAACGCCGGCCATCTTGGGTGAGTCACTATACCACAAGGACAGCAACATGTTTCGTCTGCTCAACAAAGTTAAGCCCTGTTCGGCGGGGATAGTACTTGGGTGCGTGACCAAATACAAATACCCCGTGTTGTAAGAACTTTTTTCTCTCTCTTTTTTGTCCCTGCTTTTCCAAGGCGATATTAAGCGTGTAGAGCTGCTATCCTTGTGTAATGTCGTTTCTTCTATTTATCAACTTTTTGTTCCTCATTTCGCCGTGGCCGTATGTATGTGTATTTATTTAATACATGATCGAACAAATAAACAGCGGGACGTGTCGTTCGAATTCTCCTCAATTCTCTCGACTGTTGATCTTTCAAAACAGTTAATCATGGCTTCAATCATTCGAAAATTCATACAGCTCGTCAATTTTGTGACTTTCAGTGTCTTTTATTTATATTTCGGCAATCGACTATGGCAAGAGAAAATCCCATCATTTTCTCTTGAGTATGGTTAAACCTGTATGAGCGGGAACTTTCAGGAAATGAGTCTTCTATAATTTATACAGATACCTTCTATTTATGACTGAAACGTTCGTACGAGAATTAATTCAATGTAGAAGCTTTCTTCGTGTTTTATACCGAGTCCGCAATGCTCGGTCCGCGTTTTTATACCTGAGTCCGTGTTTTATACCCAGCGCGTAGTCCGTAGTCCGTAGCCCGCAGTCCATGTTTTATACTGACCGCCAAAATACTCTCCGCTGACTGGTTATGCATCACCGGCTCAGAAAAAAACCAATCGATAATCTCGAATGGTGATTTCTTTTTCTCACACAACGATTTTTCATTCTCAACAGTTAATTTAAATCTCGCATGGCAGTTTTTCATTCTCGATTGGTACTTATGATCTCGCATGACAATTTTTTATTCTCGTATAGCAATTTTAATTTCTCATACAGTGATTTTCTAATCTCACGTAGTGATTTTCCAATCTCGCACAGTGATTTCTCATTCTCACACATCGATCACTGAGACTCGATAGGTGATTTTCAACTCAACCCACTTTTGTCATGCTTGGCTTGCCATAGGAGTACCTTAAAAACGATTGAATACGGACTTTCACCGCTTTAGTCCCTTAGGAGTTTTCAGTACTATACCCTCAGCTTTAACAGAAATAATACACAAACTGCAATTACAAACATGACAAAACAACGCATGTTGTAAAAAACTTTGATTAATGACTTGTAGGTGTTATTACTTACAACATGAATGATGTTCTGGCAAGAAACCGAAACAAACCTAAAGATCTTATCACTACGGTACCCAAACGAGATGTTTACATCGTTTTACCTTATCTGGGTCTTCAGAGTAAAATCATCACAAAGCAACTTAAATCTTGTATCTACAAGTTCTATGATTGTATTAATTTAACCTAAAAATAATTTTTCGTAACACTCACCGCATTAACTCTTTCTTCCCCTACAAGGACAGCCTTAACCGCTCTCTCAAGTCTAAGGTTGTATACAAGGCTAGCTGCTGGGACTGTGATGACTTTTACATAGCTAAAACGAAGCGTCGTTTACAGAACAGAAAAACTGAACATTTTAAAGCACTCACGAAGGGTTGTCAAACATCAGCTATTGCGGATCACATTACCTCAACAGAACACAATATCAAGTGGGACCATTTTGAAATTTTTATAGCAACCGGGCGTTCTGATATTCATTGTAGATTAAAAGAATCATTATTGATCAAGGATTTAAAACCTTCTTTAAACGAAAATGTGGGCAGCGAGAAACTTTTACTTTACTAGCCTTTTATATATTGTCCAGCAGACTTTAATAGGTCTGTATATTATCAGTTTTTTCATAATTGTCTTAATTAGGTTCCAGTCTTTCTCTTAAGCATTTAAATATCTTGTTGTATTATCCAACCGTCACTTCTGAGGATGTATGTTGAGGCATACGAAACGTCAAGTCATTAATGAAAGTTTTTTACAACTCTACGTTTCTACTTATAGTCTTGAATAAGATGATTGGTTGCTCTGGGAAAAAGGTTATTGTAGTAAATAAATCGCAAAGGGTAATGTTTATGCTAATCAGTCTTGTTTCAAACGGTGTCGTCATTTGTTAGGGACCTTGCACATATACGACGGCTCGGTAACCACCCCCACTTCGGTGAACACATGAATTTTTTCGCTCGCACGCGATTGGTCTAGACACGTCACGTGACCGAATATTCCCCAGCTAAAACTGGGACCGGAATATCAGGGAGAATGTTCATCATCAGAGAGGTCAACTCTGATATGCCTATCTATATAAACAGAACAAATGCTGGAAAAAATCAAATGCCCCGAGCGGGATTCGAACCCACGACACCCCGATCTCATGAAAGGTGCTCTAACCACTGAGCTACCGAGGCAACCACAGTGGAGTGAGTCGAATATTAGCTACAAAGGAACATCGATTACCAGACATTTGCTCCCAGGCCTCTCGGACTGGGAATTACTTCTGTTGATCGTCGAGACGAAAGCTCATCGGACCAGATGTTATAGTAGACCCTTACACATTATGTAACATGGCATATTTCGAACATATTGTTCATCATCAGAGAGGTCAACTCTGATATGTCTAGGCATTTGATTTTTTCCAGCATTTGTTCTGTTTATATAGATAGGCATATCAGAGTTGACCTCTCTGATGATGAACAATATGTTCGAAATATGCCATGTTACATAATGTATCAGGGAGAATATTCCCCAATTTTTTAAACTGCGCGCATTGCGAAAAAGATTTGAAGGATATTAAAAACACAATAGCCTCCATTTGGGGCGAAAATATGCTAGGATATTTGCCCTTGGGCATTATCTGTTCCTCGAAGCTCACAGTTTTCCTCGAGCTACGCTCTCGCAAAACTCTTCACTTCTCAGAACAGATAATGTGTGCGGACAAATATCCGTGAGTATTTTCAAGCAAAATGCAGGTTTTTGGTTATATATACTTGAACTGCTAGTGTATTCTGCAGGTTTCGTTGTACGTATAGTTTATGAGTTTGCGAGTTTCTGTCGATTAATCAAATTGGCGAGTCTCTACGCTGAGGGTATAGTACTGAAAACTCCTAAGGGACTAAAGCGGTGAAAGTCCGTATTCAATCGTTTTTAAGGTACTCCTATGGCAAGCCAAGCATGACAAAAGTGGGTTGAGTTGAAAATCACCTATCGAGTCTCAGTGATCGATGTGTGAGAATGAGAAATCACTGTGCGAGATTGGAAAATCACTACGTGAGATTAGAAAATCACTGTATGAGAAATTAAAATTGCTATACGAGAATAAAAAATTGTCATGCGAGATCATAAGTACCAATCGAGAATGAAAAACTGCCATGCGAGATTTAAATTAACTGTTGAGAATGAAAAATCGTTGTGTGAGAAAAAGAAATCACCATTCGAGATTATCGATTGGTTTTTTTCTGAGCCGGTGATGCATAACCAGTCAGCGGAGAGTATTTTGGCGGTCAGTATAAAACATGGACTGCGGGCTACGGACTACGGACTACGCGCTGGGTATAAAACACGGACTCAGGTATAAAAACGCGGACCGAGCATTGCGGACTCGGTATAAAACACGAAGAAAGCTTCTACATTGAATTAATTCTCGTACGAACGTTTCAGTCATAAATAGAAGGTATCTGTATAAATTATAGAAGACTCATTTCCTGAAAGTTCCCGCTCATACAGGTTTAACCATACTCAAGAGAAAATGATGGGATTTTCTCTTGCCATAGTCGATTGCCGAAAAATAAATAGAAGACACTGAAAGTCACAAAATTGACGAGCTGTATGAATTTTCGAATGATTGAAGCCATGATTAACTGTTTTGAAAGATCAACAGTCGAGAGAATTGAGGAGAATTCGAACGACACGTCCCGCTGTTTATTTGTTCGATCATGTATTAAATAAATACACATACATACGGCCACGGCGAAATGAGGAACAAAAAGTTGATAAATAGAAGAAACGACATTACACAAGGATAGCAGCTCTACACGCTTAATATCGCCTTGGAAAAGCAGGGACAAAAAAGAGAGAGAAAAAAGTTCTTACAACACGGGGTATTTGTATTTGGTCACGCACCCAAGTACTATCCCCGCCGAACAGGGCTTAACTTTGTTGAGCAGACGAAACATGTTGCTGTCCTTGTGGTATAGTGACTCACCCAAGATGGCCGGCATTGGAGGTGAGGGCTGTAAGGGAGGGATCTTCTTTTCTTGCAAAGTTTCGATTTCTGGCAAGACAGTACATGAGGAGATGTAACGCTGTTGAAAACATTCACATTCACAAAGTTATCGGTCCGTGAGACCGAATTATCTGCGTCCGAGAGACCGAGGCAATTATATCGAAAGTGCCGCATGTCCGATCACCAAAGCATATTCCTCTAACTTTTTGTTCTCTACTTTCCCAGCCATGCAGTATCAGATATTTTTTTTCTCTTTTTGATACCTTTTCTCATCTTAGAAATTTTAAAAAAATGCTTCCACCGTGGAGTCACTATACCACAAGGACAGCAACATGTTTCGTCTGCTCAACAAAGTTAAGCCCCGTTCGGCGGGGATAGTACTTGGGTGGGTGACCAAATACAAATACCCTGTGTTGTAAGAACTTTTTTTTTCTCTTTTTTGTCCCTGCTTTTCCAAGGCGATATTAAGCGTGTAGAGCTGCTATCCTTGTGTAATGTCGTTTCTTCTATTTGTCAACTTTTTGTTCCTCATTTCGCCGTGGCCGTATGTATGTGTATTTATTTAATACATGATCGAACAAATAAACAGCGGGACGTGTCGTTCGAATTCTCCTCAATTCTCTCGACTGTTGATCTTTCAAAACAGTTAATCATGGCTTCAATCATTCGAAAATTCATACAGCTCGTCAATTTTGTGACTTTCAGTGTCTTCTATTTATTTTTCGGCAATCGACTATGGCAAGAGAAAATCCCATCATTTTCTCTTGAGTATGGTTAAACCTGTATGAGCGGGAACTTTCAGGAAATGAGTCTTCTATAATTCATACAGATAGCTTCTATTTATGACTGAAACGTTCGTACGAGAATTAATTCAATGTAGAAGCTTTCTTCGTGTTTTATACCGAGTCCGCAATGCTCGGTCCGCGTTTTTATACCTGAGTCCGTGTTTTATACCCAGTCCGTAGTCCGTAGTCCGTAGCCCGCAGTCCATGTTTTATACTGACCGCCAAAATACTCTCCGCTGACTGGTTATGCATCACCGGCTCAGAAAAAAACCAATCGATAATCTCGAATGGTGATTTCTTTTTCTCACACAACGATTTTTCATTCTCAACAGTTAATTTAAATCTCGCATGGCAGTTTTTCATTCTCGATTGGTACTTATGATCTCGCATGACAATTTTTTGTTCTCGTATAGCAATTTTAATTTCTCATACAGTGATTTTCTAATCTCACGTAGTGATTTTCCAATCTCGCACAGTGATTTCTCATTCTCACACATCGATCACTGAGACTCGATAGGTGATTTTCAACTCAACCCACTTTTGTCATGCTTGGCTTGCCATATACTCCGTTTTCTTTTTATTTAACCTTTAATGGTACTCATGTTGTACTTCATAGCAAATGATAGTAGCTAGCCTAAGGTATTAACTTTAACGGTGCGATATGTTTCTTCATACATAAGAAAGATTTCGGAGACTATCTTGTCATACCTCGATCATTGAGTGATGTACTACTACCTCTGGTTCAAGGTCGGAAGTCGCTCCAACGTATAGCGTCAAAATGGCTGTTTGTTCGGAAGCCGTTTAATGTATGGCCCACGTGAGCGATAGCTGCAAGTGGCTATTATTAACTATTTTTTACTTATTTTAACTGCTTCTTAGAGGAATTTTACGCTAAGGAGAACTGATTCACAAATTTTTGATACAGAAAATTAGAATGCTGACCGTCCATATCGGGTTGATGTTTTTGGCCAAAAGAAGTTTTGATTTGATGCGTGCTTGATATTTCTGACAGTGGCGTAAGAGCAAAAGAAAAAAAAAAACACAACTAGAATACTTTTTTAACATTTTGAATTTGATGCCATCTTAACAGTTGTTTAGATCTAAAATTTCAAGTAAGGTATAGAAGATTTAAGCATTTTCCTGTTATGAGCGAAGTATTTAACCAGTACACATTGGCATCGGGCACAATGCCACGACATATCCGGGACTTTTCCGCACTTTGCGGCGTTGAATTCGAAAAGGGGTGCTCTGCACCCGCCTCGGAAGGAAATGGCAGACTACATAGGGCTCTTAGTCCTATTGCTGGCGACGGCTATGCCATGCTGATGAGAGCTAATAAGGCCGAAACAGCTAGCTGTCCATGGCTGCCACTGCGCGGGTGATATGGCTATGCGCATGGGTAAGGTACTGGCCAGACCGTGGGTCGACCGTGGGTTGGTGTTCGAGTGTGTCACTTGCTTTTATTATTCTTTTGTTAAATTCAAAAGACAATTAAGGAAATGTACAGAAGACAACAAAAGAAATTGACCGAAACCCGGAAGAACCGCTTGAAAATTCTTCCTTTGCGGAATAACTACTCAGTTTACAATTTAGTATTCATATGGCTTTGGTAGTTGACTATTGTAATGTGGTCAACCCAGCCATGTGTGACATGTCTTTTTAAAGAACTTTACTTCCTCGATCGCGGCCGTTTGGTCTTTAGCGCAGGTTTCGTTGAAATATGCCTTACAGGCTGTTTAAATCTAAATTACCTCGCCTGACGAGCCGCCGAGCAACTTTGGTTAATATTACTCTAAATGCGGCCCTGCATTCTCTACATGTACATGTAGTTGCTCTGAAAGTATTGTAATTATAATAAACATAATCCTGAAGAGTTTTGGATAAAATACTACATCTTCACAATGCTTTAGGCGTCTAAGCAGTCATTGTAATAAGCATCTACTGATGCAGCAAACTCTAATACTTCACAACTATATACATGATCATCCACTGACAAAAGACATTTTTCTTTCTTAACCTAACTCGACATCAACAAGAAATATCTAGCTAAGCATATTCCTATCAATACCCAGTGTAAATTCGGCAAAAAGAAGCACTGGACACATTTATTTCAAATATTTTGAGAGCTATACTTTGCGGCATTCTCGTGATATCGAAAAAAAAAAACGCGGCAGAAGATTCGAAGCATAATTTCCTCAACTTACGTTTTCAGGTGTAAAATAGTATGGAAAGAAGACTAAATAACCACCACACAAGTCACATGTTTCTCTTTGATTCTTGATTGCAAAATGTCCACTTTTGTATCATCTGTTCGGATGCTTCGACTCGAGTTTTAAACAGAATATTTACTGCCATTCCGCTTTCATCATCAGAGACATCAACAAGTTGTCGACAAAGCTATTTAAAAGGCCTTTCAAAATCCAGGAAGCGCCATAACTACTGCTTCAACATACAGATTTCTTTTATTAAATCCATCGGCCAGTTTAGTGTAAAATAAAAACAAGACAAGGCGCGCGCCTATTTACAAACAGCTGATGAACACTTTTCGGTTTTCAGGTTTTTGTCTAGTCATTTATAAATTCTGTTAGAAACAGCTGGTCAAACTAAAATGACAAATGAACTACAAGTTAAATGGAGTTGAGTGTTTACAGTATGGCAAGCCGTTCTTTTTTATCATCGGTTGATCACCAAGAGAGAATAATCGATTTTTTTTCCTACGCAAAAATATGTGACAATCGTTTTCATTCAATATTTGTCATGCTGTTGGGCATTAAAGAAATATAAACGCAAATAAAGACCAGTTTGAAAGTGAAAGTTTGATTAAACTTGCAAATGAAAAAACAAAGAATTCTTACTTTTTGCCCTAGGTTTTTCAAACTTGAGCGAACTGACGTTAACTTAATTCGAGGGGCGTTACACTGTATAGGAAAAATTGCAGCCTCCGATTACCATGCTTTCACTCCTAAGAGACACCAATGTAATAGAATGTTAGGTTAAAGGGACATTTGATTATCAGCGAAGAGCGCAGTAAAAAACATAAAAACATTATTTTAATGATAATAAACTTTCATTTGTATACATTACAACCAGTTATACATAACTTACACTACTGATAATTATAATACTTACGCAACTACCATTGCAATAAATTCCACAATACGTATACAGCAACTTTACATTCTCTAAGATAGCTATACAGCTGCATTACGCTATTTGAAAAACTGAGTACAGAGCATTTCTTGATTTAACCATAGTTTTATAGTTCCTGTTTATTAGTGGCTTAGAATGACTCTAAAATTATAATAAGCCTAGGCTCGATTACCAGTCGCTGTTCGGGAAAGGAAGCTACACTCTCTCCTCTTTTCTGAGAGAAACAAAAACCGGATTCGATAGAGAGGCGAACAGGAAGCCTGTAATATATCTTGGTAAGATATTCATTCTGAGTCCTACCAAAAGACAATTGTCTGCTCTTGAAAAGAACCAAATGAGTTTTCTTTAGTTCTACAAATAGGCTCAAACAGCCCGCTGAATTTCACTCGGTCCGAGGTCCCTCGCTCACAGGCTATTTAAAATATAGTTAAGTTTTTTTTTAAATGTTAATGCCCTACTAAAAAACAATGAGCAAGAGGTAATCAAAAACTGTTGGGTTTTAACAGCTGCAGAAAAAGGAGTGTCAATCAAAGAAAACTCGGTAATTGACGTTGACCGACTATCCCTCTAATTTTTAATTTAATTTCTATTTTAAGTCTTAGCAAAGTAAAAGGCATTTTGGACGGAAAACTCCGCAGATCATCTCTATAATAAGGCATCCACGTACTAACTACGAGGGACAATTTCAAAACTGAGTTTTCATTCCGAAAACGCGTCAAATGTTTTTCGTCCACACTACCCCAGAGAAATTTGAAAACGTAACAATCCTTGGGTATTCATTTTTCGATTTGTTTTTTAGGGAAAACTCGGTCAGGCAAATCACGTGATTATCGTGACGTCATCGTTTACGAAAAGCGCCGTTTCACAAATGTTTTTCGTCCAAACAAAAACATAAAGCCGCCATTTTCAAATCCCTCCGCCGTTTGAAGAGCGTTTTCGACAAGCTCCGTTCTCGTGACGGTTTAATTTGGACGGTAAGCCTAACTGTAGAAATAAAGCTGTGTTTCTAATTTATCCGGCGTGGTTCGCACGGGGCGGAACAAATACCGAGGGATAGAACATAATATCCACTGACATAAACGTAGCTGTAACCCCTTCCTCTTCAAAACTCTTTGACCATATCAAATGCCATATAATATGCTATGTATCAACCTCGAACGTCCGGTCTTCGGTTTCTTGTATTAACCGAGTGATAGAAAGGTTAATTCAGCAAAACCGAAGTTTGCGGTTTCTCCGTAAAGATCTCGTAAGTGGTTAAAAATAGCAAGGATGCAACAGTTAGCTCTGGTTAAAGCGCTACAAAGAGAAATTTTCAGTTCAATGTCAAAATCCAGCACAAAGTTGCCAGTCAGAAAAGATACAGGCAGTCGAGTGGACCAATCAAATCTCAAAGTAACCACGTGATCGGCGTGAAGCGGGGGAAAACGTGTGTCAGCGAGTCACGATTGCTTTTTTTTTATCTCTGATTGGACGAGCAATTGGAAGTGGCGCGAGTGTTTCAGTACAAAACAAGAAAAGTAGAAATGCAAAACCAAAGCAAATTCGAATTACTTTCGACATCTAAGTGAAAACAACTCTAGCATCATAGTTTTCTTCCAAACAAAATTGAGGGTAGATTTCCTTTGTTGCTTTCTTCCAAACAATAACCCCAAAAAACAAATGAAAGTGAAGAAGACTGTAACCAATAAGACAACTCGCTTTGCTAAATAAGAACGAAGGGATTTCCCCAATACGTGTCTCCGTCATCACCATATCTTGCGTTTTTGACTCATCACAATAAGAACAAACAATCTTGCTCGAGTTAGACAGATAGCTGTTTCACTTTCAATAAGAGAGCCTTTTTCGTTCGTAATCAAATTCGCATGGTTTAGTTTTGCGCTTGAAAATTTCACTGGTAGATGACTGGCGTTCGTAGGAAACTATCCCATTTATTAAAATGGCTGATTACAAGGTGATATAGGTAAACCGTTTTTGCCACTTTTTGGACTGTTCATCACTCGGAATAGTCGAAATTCATAATGGAAGAAACTATGGATAGCCCACACAACACTGGCAGAAAAGACCGTGAAGACGTGTGTTTTTCCTACTCCCGCGTGCATTTTGAATGTGAAATGAAAATTTGAAGAGATCATTTTCCTTCAAAATTACCCGTTTTTTCCCATTTGTTCGCCGCTATAATTTTGTCAGAATCCACATCATTACATACTTATGATTTCTTGTAAGCAGGATAAGCAGTATAATAATAATAAGTATTAACGTTCGGTTTTTTTTGCGGCTGGTGGCTATCATTTAAAAAATCAAGTTGAGAAGGAAAACGATTACTCTGGTTTGTCGGCGCCATTATATTTTGTCAACTCTTGTTGGATCTTCCCGGATTTTTATCTGAGAGGTTTGTGTTGCACCTTGTTTTTCCCCCTTTCCCGAGAAATCAGAAAAGCCCAAATGATCGGAAATCGATCGAGTTTTGTTTTGTGATGTCGGCTGTTAGGATCGTGCCATTGAACGTGGCTGCTGTGTTTGTTTTTCCGCGGATGTTGAATATCTTTTGGGTTTCCCTAGTGTGTGACCGTAAATGAGAGTGAACTCCGTTTTTGGCTGTGTGAAAAGCTGTGTGTGACCGTAAATAAGAGTGAACTCCGTTTTTGGCTGTGTGAAAAGCCGTGCTAGGCAGATCAGTAAAGCTTTTTTATCTTTTCCTTTCGAACGTTTTTAAACATGTATTGTACAAGTTACGGTGAAATCAGCGCGGCCAAATTTGCCTTAGTTCTACAAGACCAACTTCGATAGTTAACAATTATTCACCGAAGTGGAGGTGAATAGTACTTAGCTAATCACCTCCGAGCTAGCCAATCAGCGTGTGCGAAAAGTACTATTCACTTGTGTGGTATATACTAACAATTATTATTACTATTTCGAGAAGATTAAATGAAACACAGAAATTTTCAGTGTTTAACCCTCACCCCTAAAAGGTCAGTGATCAGTACGTAGTTTCTCCTTACAAGATCAATACATTGTTTAGCAGACAGGTGATGAGAATGAAGAAATTACCAACTAAAATTATCAACCAAACGCTCATTAAGTTTTGAAATTTTGCCTTGTTTTTTAACAGGAAATGTTACAGGCAATATAAAAAGAAGGCATGGATGCCAAACAATATGGATGGCCCATCACTGCTCCCGTAAAAATTATTAGTATTACACGGAACTTTGTAAACTTTGCCAAAAATTGCATATAATCCTGCTTATCAATATACGATAATAATAAAAAATGGCTTCACCTTGCCGCTTTTGAATTGAAATATAAGCACTTAAATCAGTAATTAAGGATGCTTTTAGCAGCTCATACTGTTTTTATGGTAGCCTATTGTCTCAAGAAAATGCTACCAACCGGTTAAACAAAGATTGGACAGTTTTTCTATTTCAAGACTGTAACATCAACTGATGAAAAGTGGTTAAAGTGATCCATCAAAATCACTACGTTTTAGAAAGTGATGGAACCTGTTTTCAGCCAGCTTGTGTGCTTAACTCCCACCAATAGCTTTTGTAATGTCCACTAGTAAATATAGCTGAAAATTAATAACTTGCTCCGGTAGATTCATTGTATATCTGCTAATGTAAAACTATAACTTTTGCTTCGAAAAAATACTATAAACTAAAACTCTGAAAAGGATTACGTGTTGTATTATTACACAATTCCAATCCTACCGAAGAATGTTTTGGTTAAAAGGGACCAAAACTTAAATGTGACGTCGTCATATTAGTAATTCCAACACACCCCCGGCTTGAAAACTGTTAGTTGAGGTCAATGCACTTTATACTTCTCACTTGTTTCTGCTGATCAAACAGTCCAAGAAAAACTGCTGAAAAACAAAATCAAACACATAAAAAAATTAATTGCATCACTATTAATAAGGCTTGCGTTCAGCGTCTTCAGGCAAACGTGAATCATCCTCGGAAACCCAGGGGCTACTAGACGGGACGATGCGATATTTTCGATATCGCATCGTCCCGTTTAGTAGCTCCTGGGTTTCCGAGGATGAAGATGAATCTGATCGCGTAATTTCTTATAAAGCTGTTAGCTGATTGGCTGATAAGCAACGTTTTTGCTTTGTGTAAACCGTAGAAAATGGTGATTGGTTGTGTCACCCCAGTTAAGTCTAAATCAGAAAGAAAGTAAATAAGCAAAAGAAATCGATTAATGTTCTATGAGATGGCTACGAACACTTGAAAAATGTGGACGACATTGACCTGTTGCTTGTGCTTTCTTGATTTCTCAAACGTACTTCGTGATTACAAACATATGATTGTGGCTCTCGAATATGTTCATATAAAGCATAGAATAAGATTATTGTCATTGGCAGACTTTATTCAGTGGGAACCATGAGCATTTTCATTGTACAGTTGAAATTAAAGAACTTGTTTTGTATCCGAGAAGTCGTACACGTAGCATTTCACGTTAAGTAAATCTCTCTATTCTCATCGAAAACAGGCCAGTTATAATAAAATATCATGTTCGTTGGTGAAGGAAAAAAATGTAAAAGAAATAATCAGATGTGGTTCACCTTTCACTTTTTGAAAGTGATCTCAGCTTGATCGATAATTCCTCAGCAAAACACTGAACAATTACCAGGAAAAAAATGTCAGAAAACAGAAAGAGCATTTTGTAAACGAATCTTACCTTACTTTCCAAAATTAAATGTCACGTTATCTCCAATCAGTACAAAAGGCGCCCAGTGCTTCACGTCAGGGTAGCCGTTACATCTCATCCACTTCATGGCCTGGTGAAGAGAGTCACTAGCGCTTTCTCCACGAACAAGGTGATCGTAGAAATGACTCATTAACTGCTCTGTTGCGCTGTCATCCAGAGCCCACAGTGACACCAACACTGAGCGTGCGCCAGATCCTAGAAATGCTCGAGCAATTCCCACAGCTCCTTCGGATCTAATCTGTCCACGTGCACTATGGCAACAGCTAAGGACTACCAGTTTAGCTCGCACTTGAACTTTTGAAATGTCAGATGCTGTCAATAAGTAGACTCCTTCTCGAGGTATGCCGTTAGGAATGCGAAAAGAAGGTGCCAGGGCAATTTCTCCTCTTTCTGCATCACCGTGCGCAGCCAAATGTATCAGAGCCACCGAACCCATGGCTTCAAGTACTGCCTGCTTAGTAGCTTGCTGTCCTAGTAAAGGCTCAACACCCAGCCTTCTTCCTACCATCTTTGCTTCTGCTTCTGCGCAAGGCAGACGCGAAATGGGCGTAAGCCGTCCTTTGAAAATTACTTCACCAACATCAGGATTACCCACTATCAGTGCACCGGTCTGACTGTGATAATCTGCTGGACTGTCATGGATGAGCCTGAGAGTTGTTAAAGAAGGAGCGACGCGGATCTTGAAAGTTTCTGATAAGGTCTTTCCACTTTCATCAGGCAACGCAGCAAATGGAATGTTGTATAAAGAACGATCGGGAACAATGATGATTTCAGGGCCCTCAAGTAAGTCAGCCACAGGAGCGATGATTAGTTTGTAACACAGAGGAAGATTCATTTTCGGTCGTTGGTTCTCTTTGGTTTCGTTTCCAACTCGGAAACCTTCAGGCTGTCTTTCTCGCGAGAATTGTATTTACCTTGTCTGACATTTTTCGATTCATCCTTGCGTAGATCCGTTGTTGACATGCCAAAACTTCTAAAGCTTTTGGTAGCAAAAAAGTCATCCAGATTTTTAACACGACCTTCGTAAGCAATATGTTCCTTTCCTTTAATGTCTCGGAACTGTGTGAGTCCACCTCTTTTAAGAATCCAGAAATGTATCGTGTCAAGAGAATAGGAGACGTATAGACAAGAACAATTACGTTCTCTGTCCAAGATTCTTTCAATTCCAGACCATGTTTGAGGATTAGCGGAGATTTGATTCTTCACAGAGTACTGAGCTGACATTAAATCTGCCAAAGCCCTGGCCTTCCCAAGCTCTGAAACATACAAAGCTGGTTGGGGATTTCCGGTTTCACAAAGCAATCTACACAGGTTGTGGTAAGATGATATTTTTGTATCCATGAAGGATATCTTCCAATGATCGTTATCTCGTAGAGAGCCACGCATTTTCTCGCATTTTTCGATAGCAGCAAGTAGGTACGACATAGCTTCCTGATTCTTTCCTTCTCGACATCGTACACATGCTAGTGCCTCGAGTGATCGGAAGTGCCCTGCAATATCGCCATTGTCCAAACTTATCGCAAGTAACTTTTTAAAGAGATCATCAGCCTTGTGATATTCACCCTCTTGGAAAAGAACGAGTCCTAAAAGATGGTAGCAACTGGCTTCTACTCCTCGGTGTCCAATTTCTTTACTGATCGCAATCGCTTCCCCGCAACATTCTTTAGCCTTAACGTAGCTACCAATTGAGTACAAGATAAATCCTTGCTTTACTAAAGAGTAGGCTTTCCAAGCTTTGTTTCCAGTTTCTGACGCGATGATAAGTGATTCTTTATTACATTCGTTAGCCTTGGGATACCTCCCAACTGAGTCATACACAACTCCAAGTCTTAAGTAACAGTGCGCTTCTCCATTTCTGTCACCGATTTCTTTTGTGATCGCAAGTGCTTTCTGGAGATGTTCCCTCGCCTTGTCATATTCGCCAACTGAATGATGCAAACCTCCGAGGCTTGAGTAACAGTGGCTTCCCCTTGTCTGTCACCGATTTCTTTTTTGATCGCAAGTGATTTCTCGAGATGTTTCCTCGCATTGTCATATTCGCCAACTGAATGATGCAAACTTCCGAGGCTTGAGTAACAGTGGCTTCCCCTTGTCTGTCACCGATTTCTTTTTTGATCGCAAGTGATTTCTCGAGATGTTTCCTCGCATTGTCATAGTCGCAACTGGTATACACAGTTCCAAGGTTTAAGTAACAGTCGGCTTCTCCATTTCTGTCACCGATTTCTTTTTGATCGCAAGTGATTTCTCGAGATGTTCCCTCGCCTTGTCATATTCGGCAACTGAGTCATACACAGCTCCAAGGTTTAAGTAACAGGTGGCTTCTCCATTTCTGTCACCGATTTCTTTTTTGATCGCAAGTGATTTCTCGAGATGTTCCCTCGCATTGTCATATTGAGCAACTGATTTATACACAGCGCCAAGGTTTAAGTAACAGTCGGCTTCTCCATTTCTGTCACCGATTTCTTTTTGATCGCAAGTGATTTCTCGAGATGTTCCCTCTTCTTGTCATATTCGCCAACTGATCCAAACAGAGCTGCAAAGTTTAAGTAACAGTGCGCTTCTCCGTTTCTGTCACCGATTTCTTTTTTGATCGCAAGTGATTTCTCGAGATGTTCCCTCGCCTTGTCATATTCGCCAACTGATCCATACAGAGCTGCAAGGTTTAAGTAACAGTGCGCTTCTCCTTTTCTGTCACCGATTTCTTTATTGATCGCTAGTGATTTCTCGAGATGTTCCCTCGCCTTGTCATATTCGCCAACTGATTCATACACAGCTCCAAGGTTTAAGTAACAGTCGGCTTCTCCATTTCTGTCACCGATTTCTTTTTTGATCGCAAGTGATTTCTCGAGATGTTCCCTCGCCTTGTCATATTCGCCAACTGATCTATACACAGTTCCAAGGTTTAAGTAACAGTCGGCTTCTCCATTTCTGTCACCGATTTCTTTTTTGATCGCAAGTGATTTCTCGAGATGTTCCCTCGCCTTGTCATATTCGCCAACTGATCCATACGACAGTTCCAAGGTTTAAGTAACAGTCGGCTTCTCCATTTCTGTCACCGATTTCTTTTTTGATCGCAAGTGATTTCTCGAGATGTTCCCTCGCCTTGTCATATTCGCCAACTGATCATACACAGCTCCAAGGTTTAAGTAACAGTCGGCTTCTCCATTTCTGTCACCGATTTCTTTTTTGATCGCAAGTGATTTCTCGAGATGTTCCCTCGCCTTGTCATATTCGCCAACTGATCATACACAGCTCCAAGGTTTAAGTAACAGTCGGCTTCTCCATTTCTGTCACCGATTTCTTTTTTGATCGCAAGTGATTTCTCGAGATGTTCCCTCGCCTTGTCATATTCGCCAACTGATCATACACAGTTCCAAGGTTTAAGTAACAGTCGGCTTCTCCATTTCTGTCACCGATTTCTTTTTTGATCGCAAGTGATTTCTCGAGATGTTCCCTCGCCTTGTCATATTCGGCAACTGAGTTATACACAGCTCCAAGGTTTAAGTAACAGTCGGCTTCTCCATTTCTGTCACCGATTTCTTTTTTGATCGCAAGTGATTTCTCGAGATGTTCCCTCGCCTTGTCATATTCGCCAACTGATCCATACACAGCTCCAAGGTTTAAGTAACAGTCGGCTTCTCCATTTCTGTCACCGATTTCTTTTTTGATCGCAAGTGATTTCTCGAGATGTTCCCTCGCCTTGTCATATTCGCCAACTGATTCATACACAGTTCCAAGGTTTAAGTAACAGTCGGCTTCTCCATTTCTGTCACCGATTTCTTTTTTGATCGCAAGTGATTTCTCGAGATGTTCCCTCGCCTTGTCATATTCGCCAACTGATTCATACACAGTTCCAAGGTTTAAGTAACAGTCGGCTTCTCCATTTCTGTCACCGATTTCTTTTTTGATCGCAAGTGATTTCTCGAGATGTTCCCTCGCCTTGTCATATTCGCCAACTGATCATACACAGCTCCAAGGTTTAAGTAACAGTCGGCTTCTCCATTTCTGTCACCGATTTCTTTTTGATCGCAAGTGATTTCTCGAGATGTTCCCTCGCCTTGTCATATTCGCCAACTGATCATACACAGCTCCAAGGTTTAAGTAACAGTCGGCTTCTCCATTTCTGTCACCGATTTCTTTTTTGATCGCAAGTGATTTCTCGAGATGTTCCCTCGCCTTGTCATATTCGCCAACTGATTCATACACAGCTCCAAGGTTTAAGTAACAGTCGGCTTCTCCATTTCTGTCACCGATTTCTTTTTTGATCGCAAGTGATTTCTCGAGATGTTCCCTCGCCTTGTCATATTCGCCAACTGATTATACACAGCTCCAAGGTTTAAGTAACAGTCGGCTTCTCCATTTCTGTCACCGATTTCTTTTTTGATCGCAAGTGATTTCTCGAGATGTTCCCTCGCCTTGTCATATTCGCCAACTGATTCATACACAGTTCCAAGGTTTAAGTAACAGTCGGCTTCTCCATTTCTGTCACCGATTTCTTTTTTGATCGCAAGTGATTTCTCGAGATGTTCCCTCGCCTTGTCATATTCGCCAACTGATCATACACAGCTCCAAGGTTTAAGTAACAGTCGGCTTCTCCATTTCTGTCACCGATTTCTTTTTTGATCGCAAGTGATTTCTCGAGATGTTCCCTCGCCTTGTCATATTCGCCAACTGATCATACACAGCTCCAAGGTTTAAGTAACAGTCGGCTTCTCCATTTCTGTCACCGATTTCTTTTTTGATCGCAAGTGATTTCTCGAGATGTTCCCTCGCCTTGTCATATTCGCCAACTGATTATACACAGCTCCAAGGTTTAAGTAACAGGTGGCTTCTCCATTTCTGTCACCGATTTCTGTGCTGATTAGAAGCCCTCTCTCGTAGATTTCTCTCGCTTTCGCGTATTTACTTTGACAGATATACATCTTTGCTAGATCGAAGCTTAGCGATATTCTGCAAGTTTTTCGTCCACTTTCACGGTAAATCTGCAGAATTTTTTTGGTGCATTTTATGGCATTTGTGTTTTCGTGTATAGCACGATAAGCATTCGACATTATAGAATACACCCTCTTGTACAATGATTTGGCTAGTTTATCGTCTTTGATGCTTGCTTTTTCTTTGAAGATGGCTAAGCATTCCTTGCATATTTCGATGCTCTTTAGAACTCGATTGGTGTTGAGAAGGAAGTAAGCAACTATGAGGCCTATAGAGATGGCTTGTATAACTTCGTCCTTGCCGTTCATGTCAACCACTTCTGTCAGGATTAAATGTAAATTACAGTGGAAGGAATTATTTGACGCCAAGTCTATTAATTTTGTCAAAGTTTTTCTTTTGAAGTATCGGAAGAATGTATTTTTTACTATTCAACACGTTTCCGTAAAACGTAGTGTACAGCGCCGCAAATGATCCCAACCGCGAATGATCCCCAACCGGAAATGATCCCCAAATTGGACCGGCAAATGATCCCCGATGTGGACCGCAAATGATCCCGTCGGAAAACGAGGAATACCATGGAATGCATCATTTTCTCTTGCATGGAGTTTGTTCCTCGGGTAGAGATTTCATTTTTTTTATAATAAACAGAAACAAGCCATAACTGACCATATTCTGTATAGACTAATTCTCATGATAAAATAGTTCTTCGGATAGATTGCCTTGTAGTCGACTTTGCTTATATGTGACCATAACATTTCAGTGATAACAATTTAACCTAAGCACACCTTGCGAACGGTAATTAAAGTGAGATCAATCACTCAATATTCTGCATCTCAAGTTATTCAACTAAATCATTGTCAGTAGCTAACTTTGGCTAAATCGTGTCTTATTTTCACGCTGCACGTTTGGTGATATCCTGGATGCTATGACTTCTAGTGCGTTTCCGTTTGTTACTGGCTCGAACCGCTGTATCGAGCCTGGTTGTACGCTAATCACACCAAAAAAAAAAAAAGAAAACTCCGATACCTAGTTTGTAGTGGTATAACATTAAGATTGTTCACTGAGCAAGACTTCTCTGGCGTGGAAATCTTATCTTACACGAAAACGGCTTACGGCTGTCATTCTACTTTTAGTTCGTAAAGATTTCCCGTGTCTCGGTTTTCCGCACATGATTCCCACGAGTAATGAGGGTGAGTGTTTATTTATAGATTGCTCAACATACATGTACTATGCAAGTTGGCCAGTCAGCGCTCCTGTCCAGATTCAGTACACATTTAAATCACTAGTATGAAATTTCTGGCTGTAAATTGCACATGGGAAAGCCAAACCTACCTCTAGTTGAGATGCGGACGTTCTAGCTCACAGAATATCATTCACAGGACTAAAGAATGAATATGTCACGATTGCTCTTACTGGTGGTATTAACACAAATTTGTTTATGTCTTCGTTATGGTAGCATTAAGGTGTTGGGAGCTATTATCGTTGTAGATCGAGCCAATTGAGAAATAACATCGCTTTTGCAAGCTGTAATATTTCCGTGATTTTTCGGAAGAATTGTCAAGAGAAAATTAGATGGAATTATTTGTCTTAAGAATTATATTTAAATGTTATAGTTTACGTTGTGAGCATCTTTTCTTTACATTTTTTAAGTCATCGTTGGATGTTGAAAATATAATAAAATATAAAGTAAATAAATAAATAATAGTATGAACTCCATGCTATTCTTCGTTTTCTGGTGGGATTATGTGCGGTCCAATTTGGGGATCATTTCCGGTCTGGGGATCATTTGCGCCGGGTGTTATACAGTAGTGCAACACCATCGTAACGATGAGAGTTCTTGACATAGTTTAGAAATGGTTGAGAAGGTAAAAATAATTGCAGTCACAACGTATATCTGGCAGGATTGAAATAACAGTTTTGAAAAGAAGGATTTTTAGTAACGGCTAGACTACGAATAGTCTCTTTTCGGCAAAAAATCCGTGGGGAAGAAGTAAAAATAAGTAAGCGTGCGAACGTGACTGTCCGCGCGTCACCTGCGAGCGTCCATGCCGCGAGCCTCTCTTTACGAAACCACGAAGGCGACCGACGCCAAGGACAGAGTTGAGTGAAATCAAAGGAGACGTATGGCCAAACTCGTGGATTAAGTAATCTAGAGATGAAACGTGTTGGTAAACTTGCAATTATTTGTGCATTATTGAAGCCTGTTAAAACGAGCTGTGTTCGTACCATGCAAGGCCGCACTTATCTTATAAAACGGTGGCTCTTTTCTTGGCTTTTATTGCACACATATTACAAAATAGCTAGGCCCGCCCCAAAAAATCAGAGCACTTCCTCCCCTCCCCACACCACCACCCAGAAGTTGATGTTGATGTTGGTCTGCCTGCTGAGAAAATTTGCATGCATTCAAGAACATTTCTCTTTGTGTGCGATCTTACTAAATAAATAAATAAATAAATAAATAAATAAATAAATAAATAAATAAATAAATAAATAAAATATGTATTCATTTATTTATTTACAAACCTTTTTCACTGCATTTCATTCAAGGCTATAGTTAAGGTTTCTTATGAGACAACACTTCTTTTTCAATGTGGAACCACTTGTCTCTATAGCAAAGATATTTGTTTACATTGTTTTTGTTATTAAATGCTGAAAACGTTAAAGAAAAGAACTCTTTGTTTCTCCAGCCAATAGTTCTCTGGTTGACATATTAATAACAATAGGTGACGTCACTGATATCTTTGCTATATAGATTGCACGTAAAATACAACAAAATAATTAGCCTTGAGAGCATTTTCAGTGTTGATCCAAAAAATCTGTCGACCCATACATGTGTTCCAACAAGCTCACAGGGGGTTTCTTTCCCCTTGCTATCTTTTCAATCAGGAAGCAAAAATGTAAACAAGAAACAGTGTTTGGGAATTCGTGCATTTCACATCCCACTCAGAGTACAAATGAATGTACTTAAATGAACAAAACAAGTATAGAGAACAGAAAAAGGCCCTGGGAACGAGATTGTTAAAATAACGGAAAGTTTTGAGAATTAAGATAATATTTTACGTGACCGGGCAAAAAATAGGGTACAAAAAAATCTTGCGGAGGCACTAGACAGTTTGAGAAGCCAGACGAAGAAAGATAAAGCCGTTTCTTTTAGAAAATGATCCAGAAAAAATTCTCGAGTAGTCTCAGTCGGCAGTCGAGCGAGACTAAACCATCGCAAAACTAAATCCGGAACACAGCGATCACTTCAGTCGAAAGAAAAATTCCAAAAATTAGCCGTCTTGATTCACGTTCTCCAGACGTAGGCAAAATTTGGTCATTGCACGTTGTTGTCTTGTAGAGAACGGTTAAGAAATGTACCAAGAATTCTAACGCACGTGCACCGCCATTGTGCTGCTTATAATTTTTTTCGGTGACGTTCCCGTTACGTTGTCGTCGCGGCTTCGTGAACTCCTTACTAGAGGCTCGCAGCATCGCCGCCCCGCCGGCGCACGTCACGCTCAAAGTCACGCTCCCACTCCTACAGTGGAACCTCGATTTAACGAAGTCGCTGGGGATCATGGAAGCTTCGTTATATCAAAAACCTCGATATAGCGAATTTGAGGGGAAACGACCAAAATGTTCGTTATATCGAGATCATAGTTAATGATTGATTTGTAACACAGGTGACTTCTGTCACGCAATTCAATGCAACTTTTGTTACCCAGAAGTGCCACGTTTTTAGGTGCAATTCATAGTGGGTTTCAGTGTCAATTATTATCACTTTTAAGCAGACGTGCAGCTTTTGTTTACTGTACAATAGAACGACACTTTTGAGAGTAACAATTTAAAAACGTTGCAGCATGGAGGTTATGCAGAAAACTGTCAATGTAAACAAGGAAACGGGCTTTGGTGTTGTTATGTTGCACTACCCAACATTTCCGGATTTCAAAGATTTAAACGTTTTTGCTTTAATATCTGTACCTTTGCCAAAGCATTTACAGTCCAAACATAGCTGATATCAATGATAATCAAGAGTTTCTTCAGTTTCTTCTCAACATACGAGTTGCGTTCTGTGCATAACAAAATCGTAGACAGTGCTAGGAAACAGAAACCAGCAGCAGTTTATGTTTATTAAAAGAATTATTTCAATGAAGATTGCCTCTGTCTTTTGGCCTGCATCCTCAAAAATGTGTCCTCCATTGACGAGAGGGAACACAGGAATTCTCGCTCTTTTGCACCTGACTTACCATCAGAATTAAAGATTTCTTGACTGTTGACCTGTTCAGCGTTTATCTTATGTCCCGTGTTGACATTGTAATTCGTTATATCGAGGTAGATTTTACGTTTGGGTTTCCGGATTATGTTCGTTATATCAAGGCTTTATCCCATACATTTTACTGTGATTTTGGCCGGGACATAGGATGTCGTTCGTTATATCGAGAACGTTGTTAAATAGAGGTTCCTTAAATCGAGGTTCCACTGTGCTTGTTTTCCTTCTTTCCCAGCAAAAGGGAGACTGCTGGCAGTCTAGTAGCGGCCGCTTTCTATTTCATAGCCTAGTATTAGAATAAGGCATTTAGATAGTGGAGTTATATAGACCTGACGATAGAATTAGCCAACGGAAGTCTTGAGAGCTCGAGCAGAAGAATTCATGGGAAAAATTGGCTGATGGTCCATCGTTTCGAAAATTGATTCCACAGGTAACACAAGCGTAATATAAGGGTTTGTATGGTGAACTGTGGCTGAAATACCTGGAGTTTTGAAAGCCGGGTCGGCAAACTGTATTTTTTTTTGTAACTTTTCACAACTTCCCCTGCCTAATATTAGCTTGGTTACTGTAATGTTCACGGCTGATGTCAGTTTCTTTTACTTGTTTTCTGGTTAGGGATTTGTGTAGAAGTGGACGTAGACATGATTACCACCACAACATTTTTGAGTTATAAACGGTAAGGGTCAAGTGAGAATATCACAAAACTCTAAACATCCACAAAGGTTTTGCCTTTTTTCACGACTTTGAACCCAGCTATGCCTAACCTAAGATAGGTTCTTATGAAACATAACTGAGAGCAATAGATTCGGTCAAATATATTCTGAACCTGCAATTGTCGAATACTGGAAGGACAAGTCTCTTAAAGACCTTCTGGTCAGAGCTAAACTTCCTTCGCATATTTAACATCAACATTTTGGAGTTATACACGGTAAGGGTCAAGTGAAAATATCGCAAAACCCCGCCCCGCCCCGTCCCTATGTTTTTGTGACAGTTATTTGAAATCAGTGTGTTACGAAAAAGTGTGGCGTGACTTGTGTGACTGCCTAGAACATTCTGGAACTTTCCTGCATATTTACTTAGTATCGTGTCACAGCGATTCAGAGCTCTTTAAGCCGTTTGCGCATGTTGCTGTGAATAGTTTTATGTTGTAATGTTCCTTTATTAAGTCGAGCCAGAAAGCAGTCTAGAGTCTTATGTTCATAAATATATAAGCCGAACCGGTGTAACGTTTAGAAAGAGGAGTGTTTTTGGAGAGGATGTTTTAGAAGAGAGTACATGTTAAGTTTGGCAGAGGCCGTGTTTATTGAAGTGTGACAAAGGTCGCGTGCACATTTGGCAGAGGCCATGTGTTTTTACAGGTGTGACGGAAGTCGAAGTGTAATTTACAAGCCTAGAGTCTGCTTGTTTGTGAAGTCTTGTGCGAAGTTTACTACTTTTGTTTGCAATAAATAACTCGTAACACAGTGCCCGCCCAGAGGAGGAATGAACGTCTTCCCATAATGCTTTGCGACTGAAAGTAATATATCAAAAATTTTCGTGACGTCATCATTCAGCAACGAGACTTTCGTGGCATCAACATCATGGCGTCCGTCGTGTGGGGGAATGGTTAGCTCTTTTATGGGGCACAATTCCTGTATTTAGCAGCGTATGTGTCGATGAAAGGTCAATGCACAATGCTTTGTGTAATTTGCCTTTATAAATACGTCCACTGCGTTTCAAAAGAAGACTCTTGCTTTAGGATTATTGGCTTCGTTTGTCGCCAAAAGCATGCACGTGGGTTTTGTGGAGAAAATAGCTGACACAAGGGTTTCGCGACGCTGGTTCCTCGTGTCTGCGTACACGTACGTAGTGCAGAAGATTTGAGTGGCATCGTAAATAGTTCAGTTTTATTTCATGCCTTCAAGTACGAGCTGCGAACCGAAGGTAAAGACTTATCATATTGGCGAGTTGAACACGAACAAGAAAACATTTCTATATTGCAACGCATTTAAATTCGAGTTATTTTCCGGCGATAGTCGCTCGTTCGTCAGTAGTTACTGATGGGAAGAAAGATTCCAAAGTTGAAACGGGCTCTCCTTCGTGGTCAGCTTGTGTCGTTGGATCTTTATATTAATTTCCATAGCATGTATGTGGTATCTTCCCATATAAAGATTACCCAGTAAAAACCAGCTTAGCAAAAGATTCTTAAATAATTGTAGTTTTGTGGCAAATTAAGTTATTTAGGTTCTTTGACCAGGTTCCTATTTTCTTAAAATATATATATTTGTGTTGCTGGAAGAAAATTGGTTGTTTTTGATATAAAAAATGCAAATGTCTGAATGAGCTGCAATCTAAACAAGTGCACACTCTATCTTAAATTATGTTGTTTCTCTCAATCCAGGGTAAACAAACAAACCGAAATTAAAATATTTGAGAACACAACAATTATAATAATTTCCTGATTGCCAGATTACTGTCTTGGACCTAAAGGTACATAAAGGACCAGGTTCAGAGGGGTTTAAATGAAAATCTTTGCCTAGCAGGAGCTAAAAGAAAAGTTGGTTTCTTATATGCAAGTTTTAAATGCAGTGTGTATTCATGAAGAGAAAATGTTCTTTAACATAATAAATTGTTATTTTCTTGTGTAGTCTGTACAGTTAGTTCCAATGTTTTGCCTCTGAAATAAACTTGAGTTGAGTTAGTTGTACTTAAGTTTCTATTGTTTGTTTCTTGTGATTTAAGAGTGACTGTTGTTTTAACCTGGGGAGCCTTTAACAAGGAAAAGGGGAAACAGTTTCATCTATTTTAAATAATTGTCCTTGTCTGAAAGTTTAGGGTAATATTGTGTTCATTGCGCGACTGTTATCTTGGGTTAAACTGTAACTAATGATGGTGTGCAAGTACCATAAGTATATGCAAAAGGTTCATAATACATGCATGTTTGTGGTTTGAGTAGAACTAAAAGGAAAGAGACACTTAGAGACACTGAATGTTTGTTGGTTTGGAAGGTGACACAAGAAAGATGGACTGTTAGGATTTATAATATGTTTGATGGTTAATCAAGACTCCTGGGGATACTCCCAGTTAAATTTGATGGAGGTGTGTGGCCTGCTTGACAAAACCTGTGCCCTATTTATGACCAAAATCTGTGATTTTCCCTATACCCTATTTATGACCAGATCAAAAATTCGATACACTATTTATGACTGTTGCAGCTGACACAGTTGCCCTAAACATAATTTCTGAAGGGTTTGTGTTTATGATCTTATTATCGATAATAATTAAATTGTGGCTTCTTCTAAAAACATATCCAATTCAAGACTAGAGTACCAAAAAGAAAGCACATTGACCAAAGTGGCCAACTCAATACCCTATTTGTGACCAAAACATCTGAAAGACCATACCTTTGAAGCTGCACAGAGCCCATATAAAGGGAATACCCCTTGGGTCAAGATGTAAGAGAGGGTTATGGTCTTCAATAAATTAAAACTGCTTGAACTTTTTGTAATTGTGAAACTGTGTTGACCACTTTAGTGATATCCAACAAACTCCACTCCACCATTGACTACGATAAAGACTTTCTAGCAGATCTCAGTTCATGGAATTTATAAATTATTAAGCAATAATGAAAAGGCACCCCAACTGAGTATGAGGAAAAAATAGGCGGGCAGATATCAGGCTGGCTCTGTGCTCTTTACTCCAATAGAGAGCCTGTCTACAGTTAATTAAACTAACCCCCCACTTTGACCCACACAGGATGATATGAGAAAAGGTTCTCAAAAAATAGAAAAATATGTATTGCTATCCTTGTAACTTTTTTTCAGAAATATGACAAATAATAATAATAATACTTTTCATGACAAAGGATTATGCTTAAACAAAACAAATACACTAGGAAATTTACTGGTCAAAAACAGTATATTATTTTGTAAAAGTCTCACTGCCCTAGAACCTGCACAATTCAGATTAAATTCCTAAATTATATACACATGCAAATGCTCTCTAATTTTTAATCTCAACAATTTTTCATAACTTTGGCCTTATGAATCATGACAATAGAACTATATTGTGTGTAAAATGAAAACACAGGGAAAGCATTCCATTATACTTTATGAAGTTGTAATAAGTGACTTTTGAAATATCGAAATTCAGGATCAACAGTCTGGTCCAATTTTCTTTCTTTGGGGCTTTGATAGAGTTGACCCCGTTATGAGATCATGGAGTGTAACTGGGTGATGGACAAAACACTGACCCCCAGTCCATGGACTACCCCAATGGACTACCTAAATGGACTACCCTAAAAATGGACTACCCCTAAAAATAATATACCAAATGAGTACCATTTGATGCTCTTAGCTGCTGGTATACTTAAATTACACATATAACTTCCGGTTATGTTTATCCTGTACAGCCTCTAGCCACCATTTTGAATAATTGCACTTTAAATAAACAACTGCTGAACACAAAATGGTACGAAAAGTGTAAACTCAAACCATTATCAATGGATGTTATCAATCTGAGGTGAACATAATCACTTTAAAAACCATTGAAGTGTGAGTGAGGAACTCAGTCTGATATTTGATTTAGGAATAGCACATTAGTGAACAAACCAACAAACAATCAAGCAAACAAAACAGAAATATTATCTATTAAATTAAATTCCTTTTCCACTTTTTCTTTTTATCTTACTCGCTTTTTTCCTCAACATTTTATTTTTCTCTACTTTCCATAGTTATATTAATAAAATAAGTGTAATAATAATAATAATAATAATAATAATAATAATAATAATAATAATAATAATAATAATAATAATAATAAATAATAATAATTTGTAACTATTCATTGACTGGCCCGCCTAGACTAGCATAGCTATCCGCGGGTCTGTCCAACTGTACAATGTAGATTTTTAGTAAGAAATAAAATGATGATGATGATGTTAGTGTAACTGTCAGAGGGATTCTCAGTTTTATTCCTTGTCATTCAGTCAGCCACTACACATGCTTTAGCTAAAAGATGACATGACAGGAGATTAGAGAAAAGGCTGAATAGTACCCCTTTCAGGAACCATGATGAATTGACAAGTTAAGGTAGTCAGAACATTCAGATCCTTTCCATATAAATATTAATAGTCCTTAATTGTTCCAAAATAATAATATTTGCAAGCAAACAGCCTGAATCTGAAATGTTTACAATGCATTAGACAAAACACTGATTGCTGGTGTAAAATAATTTAGTGGAATTTAAGCCACTTGCAGTGACAGGTCCAAGGGATATTCAAAAGGAGAAGGGGATTAATTTGGTCTTTTGGTCCTTACAGTAATTTCAACTGTAAAGTAGGGTGGGTGCTACAATATTAGAACTGGTTCTAGCTTTGTATGTTGCAGAGCAATATAAGACATTATTTGATTGTAGACATCAGAATAATGAGTTATAAACTGCCAGGCTATCCTGAGGCTGGAACATTGTAAACAATACACTTAACTTGGCCAACTTAAGTCATACATGTATTAATATTATCCAAGGAAGAATCTACTTGTCTATTTTGTGTTCAGTGGTTCCAGAACAAAGAAACGCAAGGTGTAGCATCTTACAACTTTGCATGGTACTCATTTGGTATATTTTTAGGGGTAGTCCATTTTTAGGGTAGTCCATTTAGGTAGTCCATTGGGGTAGTCCATGGACTGGGGGTCAGTGTTTTGTCCATCACCGGGTGTAGACAAAACCTGGACCCCCCTTCTGGACCCCCCCCTTCTGGACCCCCTTCTGGACCCCTCAATTTTTTCGGTGGAAAAAAATAATAAGAAGAAATTATAAAGTTAAACAAAATACGTGTGCTACATAAGCTTACCTACAGCCACCGCTCTTTCGCACTTTAGTTTCCTTCGATTCAGCGTTCAGCTCGAAAGGACGTGTTCCCCTTCACGCAACGCATTTCCAAGTTCTCGTGTAGTATTTCCGAGGGGAATCAGAAATCTTCTAGCGATCAGATACTTGGACAATTTCCGCAAAACGTGTCGTTTTCAAGTTGCAAGGACTCCCGCCATTTTGTTTTCTGCCATCTTAGTGTTTCCGCTGACCAGTACCAACGAGGGGCGTGGTTCCTCTTGGCACCCTCTTTGCTCGACACGAGACGCGCGCGACGATGGGGGATGGTGAGTTAATTTGTGTGTTATCAACTGAACATTAAATTTGTTTCCCCATGAAGTTTGGTTGGGATAAAATAAGTCTTAGAAGCAAGCATTGTGATCTAAATAGTGATTCGTAAACTTTGTATTCAGTTTAATGTCAACATTCATTGTACTACATCGATCTTTTAATAGAAGTAATAAAACTTATTTGCATTTGTTTATGCTTTTTTTTTTGTCAGTTTTACTATTCACGTGATCCCATATTGCCGTTAACGATACCTTCGTTAGCTCTGTTTATTTCTTATCTCCACGCGCGTAAGTTGGCGCCGTCCACAATTAAGTCTTATCTTTCGGCCATTGGTTATGTGCACAAAATGAAGGGTTTGTGCGATCCTACAAAGGCTTTTCTTATCACTAAGTTGTTGACAGCCTTGGGTCGTCAGGGTTCAAGCGACATCAGATTACCAATTTCGCAACCTGTACTACACAAGCTCGTGGGATCTCTCTCTCATACCAACTCTTCGGCTTTTTATCGTACATTGTTCTCTGCAATGTTTTTACTAGCCTTTTATGGCTTTTTTCGCATCGGGGAGCTAGCGGCCAAGAGCGCCACTTCCGGAGGTGCGGTAGTTCAATACCGTAATTTGCGCTTTCTCACACAACAGGGTAGTGTTTGTATGATTAAAATAACAATAACCAACTTCAAGCACAATACCGACCATTCTCCATTTGATATCTTAATAGCACGAGAGGACCACTTGCCATTATGCCCAGTTCAAGCCATGGTCGAATTTTGTAAGCTTAGGGGCGCTCACGCAGGCCCACTTTTTTGCCACAGTGACACAAGCCCGATCACAGTGGGTCAGTTTAACGCCGCTCTTAAGAGTTGCTTGAGTTTTTGCGGTCTAGATACGAGCAGGTACAAAGGTCATAGTTTTCGGATTGGCGCTGCCTGTCATGCGGCCGACAGAGGTTTCTCTGATGCTCAAATCCGCGCGCTTGGCCGCTGGAAATCCGATGCCTTTAAACTCTACATTAGGCTCGACTCTTTGTCCGCAAATTGATACACCATATCGGTAGGTCGACCGCGCTATTGTCGAGGGTTACTTTACACTGTAATTAGATAATAAGCATGTTAATGGGCTCAATGAGGAGGGTCAGATACAGGACTGCTTCTTCATTGATACTTTCATTTACTCAAATTTACTTTAATCATTTCCCCAGAGTAGTGTAATGATTCTCATCTTAGAGACACTGTTCAGCCAGCCAATGCAGAAGGTCAGCAATTGGTCTGCTTCGTCATTGCCCGTCCTTCTTTGCTATTTTTCGCATTAGTCTAATTATGCATATAATTGTTATTGATAAGAAATTGTAGCATCGCTTTTTGCAAGACAATGTAGCGGGTCAGATATTGGACTGCTTCTTCATTGTTTGTCTCTATTTCGCATTAGTCTAATTATGCATATACTTGTTATTGATAGGAAACTGTAGCATCGCGTTTTGCAGGACAATTTAGAGGGTCAGATATTGGACTGCTTCTTCATTGTTTGTCTCATTTTCTTGGGCTCTGTATGTTTTTTCGGATTAAGTTCCTTTCTTCCTATTGATTAATTTTAGTTTTATACTTCATGCCATCGTTTCTTAGCTCTGTAGTGTGCCTGTTTACACTTTAGTAAGAACATCGCTAATGGCAATGCTGGAGGTCAGATTTTGGACTGCTCCTTCATTGTCATCTCACCGTTGTTACATAGTAGTCTTATTGCCGCTTAGGTACGTTGTTATGTTTGTTTCACTGACGTCGGTTAGACTTGGGCTACGTCGTCACTCTCACTTTGTTTTTCTTCCGAGCTCCACTGGCGTCTTGGTGGGGTTGCCACATTTCTGTGGCTTGTGGCGGATTTTTTATCCCCACCTTTCCTGAAGAGATTTCAGTTTTAAATGTTTTTCAAATAAAACCGTCACATTTGTGGCCATTTATCCCAAACAGCTGTTTATCGTTCGTTGTCCCACTTTTCTCTTCAGCAAACTAGTGCGAAGCCTCGTGGAGCTCTGGATATATTAATTACGTTGAATGCCTCGCAGTAAAAACAAACATTATGTTGAAGAACTGACAACATAATGTCCTTTTAGTGCGAGGCATTTCCTGTTATTCTACAGTCTGCGGGTTCAGGTTTCCTGACCAATCAGGAGAATGCACGTGTCCGAGGTGTAACTAAAAGTTATGTCATCAGTTACACGCGGCCCTTCCTGCGTTCATCGTCATCCTGTGAACAGCTACTCTAGAGTCGCTTAGTCAAAATTTTTTCCCACCGCCTGCCCCGTCACCTACCTGCTGACTGTCTAGGTATAAGGTTGTTTGTGTTTAAATATTTGTTGTTACTTGCTGTACGTGGCGGATTTTTTATCCCCACCTTTCCTGAAGAGATTTCAGTTTTAAATGTTTTTCAAATAAAACCGTCACATTTGTGGCCATTTATCCCAAACAGCTGTTTATCGTTCGTTGTCCCACTTTTCTCTTCAGCAAACTAGTGCGAAGCCTCGTGGAGCTCTGGATATATTAATTACGTTGAATGCCTCGCAGTAAAAACTTATTTGCATTTGTTTATGCTTTTTTTTTTGTCTTTTGTTTACGTTGTGCCTATTACCATCGTATTTTTAACAATACTTAAAATCATACTATAATTAAGGCACTGAAAACTTACGTGCTGTGAGACACCCTACCCCACTCACCCTGCTTTCAGATCCCAAATCCCAGAACATATAGGACGGTTAAATGACATCTCTGAAGTTTTAGGTGGATTATATTACTGCACATGCAACCTCACTATCCATCTTTCCAGGGTGAAGCTCATAATCCGGTTTCCAACACCATTTTTCTACGCTGTTTTCCCACAAAGGTATTACATTTTTTGCGATTGAAACACCAGAAACATTGTGCTTGGCTGCTAGCAACGCCCCTCGTTGGTACTGGTCAGCGGAAACACTAAGATGACGGGAAACAAAATGGCGGGAGTCCTTGTAACTTGAAAACGATGCGGAAATTGTCCGAGTAGCTGATCGCTAGAAGATTCCTGATTCCCCTCGGAAATACTACACGAGAACTTGGAAATGCGTTGCGTGAAGGGGAACACGTCCTTTCGAGCTGAACGCTGAATCGAAGGAAACTAAAGTGCGAAAGAAGCGGTGGCTGTAGGTATGTAGCACACGTATTTTGTTTAACTTTATAATTTCTTCTTATTATTTTTTTTTCACCGAAAAAATTGAGGGGTCCAGAAGGGGGTCCAGAAGGGGGTCCAGAAGGGGGTCCAGAAGGGGGGGTCCAGAAGGGGGGTCCAGGTTTTGTCTACACCCCGCCATCTTGTAAAATCGAACAACGCAAAGCAGTCTGGGAAGACTTTCATTCCTCCTCTGGTGCCCGCCTAAAGCTGGTTTCGATGCCGTTTAGCCGTTTACCTTTTGATATTGGTCACCTTGAGCAAAGTTTCCCAGAGAGCACCAAGTAAAGCTCTGAGATGGGACAAAGTTATTACGATTGGCAGAGTCTGCATTCTCCAATAACGTATTATATTCTCGTTTCATTTGGCTAAACGGATCCCTAATGACCCTGATCCGGGCTGAGACAGAAAGATTCGACATTGTTGGCTTTTCTAAGGTGACCAGTAAGCCTTTGGCCTCGGGAACAGGCTCTCAGCAGTCAAATAAATTAGGTGAGAGCAAACTTCTAGGTGAACTTTGACCCGGGCCAAGGCCAATGTGGTTCCCGCCGAGCGCGTGACTCTTTATCCGAGAGCGTGCATAAGACGAGTGTAAGAGAAAAGTTCAGAGGTGTTTATTTGCCAATAGGGTGAGTTTTTCTGAGTTATTCGATGATATTTCCTTTTTTCGCAACGCCATTTATTAACACTTAAACTCGCTTAATTACATAACTCTCTTTTAGTTTTTAGTTACAATAACTACATTACTTATTTGATATGATATTTCGCTTACGTTGAATGTGAGAAGATTATGTGTGGTTGTGGGTAGTCTTATCAGTGCCGCGAAAGTGTGTGATTTCCGCATGGTGTTGACAGGCATGTGATCGGTCGTTAAACTGCGGTTTCGCCAAATTAGTCTGTGTCAGGCATTAACATTTTAAAGTCGGTGTTTAGCTTAGCTGATCGTACGTTGGAAAAGCAACTCTGGACTCAGGATAAGTGGATTAGGTCAAGTTTTAGCGGGCTCTAATGGCATTAAGCCATAGGCCAGTCTTTGTGGTGACAGTTTGTGCAGTACGTTTCATTCAGTTGGTTTTCTATTCCATGCGAAATCCTGTTGTTTATCCGACCGCGAAAAAAATAGTGTTTTGCTGCCTTAACCGGATACTCTTTCACTGCAGCTCTCTCAACTTAAAAGTCTCTAGACTGAAATGACACCGCTTTGAAACTTCGCCGTAAGTCAGGTTACTGAATAGATGTCCTAAAATTTGCGTCATTTTAAACTTCGACTCGTTGGAATGCTTCTGGGGACCATTAACTTACTGCCCGGCGTCAGATATAGGCTTTTATTCGGCCTTTGGACGAATTTTATTGTTTTTAATTGCCAGGTAGTAGAATGAGTCGTTATCGTTGCTAACCCTGTTTCCAAAAATTAAATCCAGGTATAAGAGTTTGTATGGTGAACTGTGGCTAAAATATAAGAGTTTGTATGGTGGACTGTGGCTAAAATATAAGAGTTTGTATGGAAATGAGGAGATGACATTTAAGTCGTTCAATGTATGGTATATCTACCAAATAAATACTCTTGAACATTCAATGTTGTCATTTTTTGTTCTGTTCACTCTAATCACTCTGCAGGAAAACGAGAACAAATCATTTTCATACTAAATATCATAAGACGCAGACAAGGATCAGGAAAAAGGAACCTCGTTAATGATAGCTAGACTAGGAATACATGCACGGGCAATGTCAAAGTATAACCATTTACAGGATAATCAATATAACTACAAAATATCCGGACATAGAAATTACGTCAAAACGTCTTGAATAACTACATAGATTTCTAAATATCTCACTTTTCTATAATTAAACTGATTCAGTTGTACGTAAAAATAACCGGCAAAAGTAAAAGAAAATTGACAGAAATATAACGAGAGATGCCGTCGAGTGACCTTGAACTGCAAAAGAATGCCTATATATACCGAAACACGAATAGTCACACGCTCCATCAATTGCGAAAAGCAATGTAAACTGCGAATACCGAACGCCCGAAATAGCACTACAAAGAAGCGTGCATCACATAACGTGAGAAAATACATTTCTCATCCTGCAGAGTTTAAACGAGATTTGAACAAGTTTTGATATATTTTCCCTACCGCGCACCACCGTAAAAAAACTTTTATATTTCAACCACAGTTCACCATACAAACCTCTATATGACGCTTGGGTGACCTGTGTTGATTCAAACTCGTTTTATGAAATGCGAATTTTTAATTTCAGGGTAAGTTACCCAAGACTTTCCTTTGATATAATAAGGACACAAGCATCGTATGGCTCTATCCATAGCATGAGCTTTTGTTTTTGACAGGATCGGAATTCCTAGTGTTAATAATACATCTTCAACATAATGTTTACTAGCAAAGATTAAGATAACAAATTATATGAATTTTTTCAACAGTGTAACTCGACATTTTGGACAGATCACACAAATCACTAGAAATATTTAAAGTGTTACTGAAACGAAATTTTTGTATCGGAGATTATGGCATTATTTTGTACTTGGAAATACGCTAATCATCGTGAGCGAATTCGATTTTGCCAAAAGAAACCGGAAAGTGGTATTTTTTAAGCTTGAAAACAGCATTTTTGCTCCAAACGGTGTCCGGGGCCTGGAACCAAATGATTAAGACTGATGACGTCACGAGTTGTATACAATTCGCAATTTTGGTTCTTTTCTCTTACGTTGTTTGTTGTTACACGGTTCTTCGGAAGAAAGAAGAAAAAAAATAAGAAAAATAAACTTCGATAAACTTCGGAAGAAAGAAGAAAGCGAAACCGATCAAAATAGCGATGAAGAAGATGTTGAGGGATGGTTCCCATTTTGCCCTATGCCTTTGGACGAAGCGAACCCATTCCTCGCGAATTGTTTTATCACGCGGGAACATATGCATTGATATGCCCTCTGTTTTCGAGTTATTGGTACAACTCACGTTTCCAGGGCCACCAGCTACACAGTACTTGCCCAGTGACTGTTTCTTTGGCCTTTTGACGTTCGGGTCACACTCCATGCTCACTCGGGGTTTACTCTGAGTTCTGAGATGTATACAACTCATGAAGTCATGAGGCTGGTTTGGCCGCTCCAAAATGGCCGCCAATTTCGGGTTCAAGCAGCCAACTTCAAGCGGCTAGAAAAGCACTTTCCGCGATTCGCGAGCGAAAAAAAAGTTGAAACTGTTTGTAAACAAGGTTCATACTTTATTATTATGCAAAAATCTCCGATACAAAAATTTCGTTTCAGTAACACTTTAAAATGGCGCTGTACTTTATTGCAAGAAATTGCTGCTATGAAACATGATTAGCGACTACGATAAACTTTGCCTGTTTTTGTTGAGCTAAATTAGTTTGTTGAAAAGCAAGCAAGGGCAAAATGTTCATTTTCATATATTTTCATATATTAAACTTCAGCCTAAAACAATAGACCTCAGCACGAGCTCAGGGGAATAAACCGCAGAAACTCTGTACTGAGGTCTGTAGTTTCAGGCTGAAGTTTAATATAATAACATTGGTCGATTTTTAAATGAAAATGAAATGATATCAAGGTTTTACTCACCAGCTCCCTTTTCCTCTAAGAATACAGGATTAAACGAGGCAGTCTCACTTTACACCAGGACTTTGTCTGAAGGATAACAAAAAACTGAAATCATTTCAGGTTTACTTACACTTGGACTTCTTAAAAGTCCATCTTAAAATTACACTGAAAGAAAACAAACGAGGAAATCAAAACACAACAAAACCATAGGGGAAGATCAACGAACAAAACTGAAAGTCGTTGAGGATGGTTGCCTAATTTTTAATGTTTTACCCCCTAGCATCGCGTGACTATAAAGACGAACTAGACTGAAATGTTTCAAAGGATGTCAGGCGTACAGAGTAGAAATCCACGGCAAAAAAGTAAAGAAACAAATGAAGATAAACCTATCAAACTTGCAATTCACTAAGAAAGGTAGAATTGCCAAGTTGTGATCAAAAACAAAGATCAACGCTGAAAACTGAAAGCTACATCCGAAAATAAATGCTCATATGTGACAATCATGACAGAATAAGAAAGAATTACAAAATTAAACTGAAAGAGAACAATAGCAAAGAAACAAAACAAAACAAAACAAGACCATCGGGGAAGATCAACAAACCGTAAAAGTGAAAGTCGTCGAGGATGGATGTTTAATGCACAAATTTCTGCATTGAAAATTCAAACCCTTTCTTTCTCTATTTGTACAACACGTATGTACTCTGAATACATATATTGACCAAAGCTACTTACTTTTCTAACCTTTATGTGAGATGTAAGAATCAGAGTGAGATCCCACTCGATCTGCGTCAGGAACTGTGGTCTTCCCCTAGGAAGGACCATAGTACATTACAGCTTTAATGAATGTTTTTGGTAAATTCACAGTTAACCATCAAACGAGGAATTCGGAAAGGCGATATCTTATCATCTGGTTTATTAACTGACTGTCCTTACCGTTTTATGAGATGTTAAAATCAGAGTAGCGTCCAATTCAATCTGGGTCAGCAAAAGAAATATTCCTTTGAAAAAGACAACAAAGCATTAGTGCTTTTCGATTTTTTCAGTGACAGTCTCAAGACGAAAATAATGTTTTCTACACGACATTTAACTTTAACTACACTGTATTGTTTAGTCCCGTTTCACATTTTTTAAAAATTGTTTTAGTTGAAATTTAAAAAATCAAAAACGATGTTAGTTCATTGTAACTGACGATAATGTCAGTTTTGAACGCTAAAATCAGTCATTTTCATTCTGCATTTTGTATACGAAAAACGACAGTAAACGTTGAATGATTGCCTTCTGAATGATCATATTCGCAGACAAACATGATTGCTGATTATCATTGACAATTTTTATTCTTTACTGAGTAGAAACACTTTTTATAAGACAACCGATAACTCTCTCAACTGCATGAAGGTTGTTTAGATTTTGTGAAGACAGAGTTAGGCGATTAGAACCGACCAAAGTTAAGACATCAAGGTTCCACTCACCACTTCACTTCTGTTCAGGGTATGAAAAAGTACAAACTTAACAGTTATGTCCACAAGAGAAACCTTTCCTGCAAGGAAAAAAGAAATCACTGACAAACGTTCGCTAGATTTTTTTTTAATCCGTGTTTCAACCGTTAACTACAAGCAGCTAAAATACTGAAATATGGATAGCTAGATTCTGACAAAAAAAAAACTCTAAATCCCATATGTTAACTTGATCACTGTAAAGATTCACTGAAGCACTTAAGAATCAATTTACTTTTCCACTCCAGTAAATTATATTTTACACCAGTATTGTGTATTGTATTACAAGGCCTACAACACCAAGCATCACAATGTTACAACCAGTTGAATTTGCCGGGTTCATAATCTTGAGCAATTAAACATGCTAAAAATTCATGTCCATTTGAAATGGCATAGATTATCTTAATTAAAAACACTTTTTAACAACTGACTGTACTTACCTTTCCAAAAAGGCTTTAAAAGTCCAACAAAGGTTCCGAAACTTAAGTTCTACTCAGAATGAGATTCAAAGTTGCAGTCTGCATCAGCTAAAATGAAATCTACGTCACAAACATAACGATGACATGAGAATTATCACACTTTCGAACCGTGGGATAAGCTTTCAATTTTGACTGCGCGTAAAGTCTTTTTTTGTAACACACAGTCGGCACTTTTCATTTGTGTTTCAGTTTTATTCCCAATTCAACCGAGTCGCAAAACAAGAGTTGGCTACGTGTTTCAGTTATGTTACTTTAGAGTACACCTACGTGTATAAGAAAGAGAAGATGAAAGGAAGAAAGTTTATCCCCCGTAGAAGTCCTATTTCCAGGCTAAGCACTATTAACAAATTTTTAGTTCACTTTCAGAATCAGAAATTCCAGCCTTACGCGCTACGCGTGGCAAGATAAGCCGCGGGAGAACTGGTTATTATATTTCAAAATTCTTTTTCTTTGGCCATCGTAGCTTTTTAAGAAATAACACACAATCTGCAGTGACAAACATAACAATAAAATGCTTGCGATCTTGTCTGAATGAACTGAGGAAGTTGTTGTTCCAGAATGGTTATCCTGCTGTTGTTATCAATTACAAAATAAATGATGTTTTAAACAGACAGCAAAACAGACCGAGGAATCCAATCACAACAGTTCCCAAAAGGGAAACAATCTCAGTTCTACCTTATTTATGGGTACAAAGTTAAATTGTTACTAAACAGCTTAAGACCTGCATTAATAAAGTGGCTGCATTGATCTAAGAGTGATTTTCCAAAGTACTCATCGCACCCATTCCTTTCTTCCCTACAAAGATAAAATCAACCGTTCCCAAATGTCGAAAGTTGTGTATAAAGCTAGTTGTTGGGACTGCCAAGATTCCTACATTGAAATAATAAAGCGTATAGATTGCACGACAGAAAAAAACTGAACATTTTAAAAGGATCACAGGTACCTGTTATGCATCTGCCCTCACAGACCACGTCACGTCAACTGGTCACAACTTACAATGGGACCAATTTGAGATATTAGCAACAGGTCGGTCTGATACTCACTGCAAGATAAAGGAGACTCTACTAATTCAGGAACTCAAACCTACCCTAAACGATAATGTCAGCAGCGAAAAGCTTTATCTGTATTAGTTTGCATCTTTTATATGCAATTTTTTCTCAGCTTTTGTCATTGTTATTGTTAATTAGTTAATTAGTTACTTATCTTAAGGTAATTCCCCTGAAATAAAACTGACAATAGATTTTCGTTCAAACTTTGCCCACTGAATGTTTATCATATGAGAACTTCAATTTTGAAATAAAAAAGGGGGGTGCCCATGCTCATTCAGGAGCACTGAGGCATTGAAAATGACCCATTTTGGCATTATTTAATGCTTATTAGAAGAACGCATTCCCAGTAATAATTGTAAATTTTTGTGACCGAGACTCATGAGAACACGAATGAAACTGGAGTCAATACATTGTGTCGGACACAAATAAACTTTTTAAGGTTGATTTAGACAGAAAGCTGAATTTTTGATTAAAATTTCAACCAAATTTCTTGACATGGTTACCATACGGCAAAATAGAAAAGACCACAGTTTACCTGCTATTTTCGTTATTTATTCAACTTTCAGCAATAGAAATCAGATTAGTCTTTCCTCGAGCAAAGTTTATGATAAGCTGATTACAATGACTGAAAAAAAATGTAGGGGTGCCCGTGCTCGTTGGTGAGCTATAGCCATTTCCCAACTGGCAGAGCTCAACATCAAGGCAAATCCGCCATGTTTTCAATGTGCGCGTGCACGAGGGCGCGCTAAATGACGCCATAAATTATGCGCAGAAAGGATGCGCAGTGCAAATGTGAGGAATAACCTTAAATTTAAATTTGGTTGTTTCTTGTATTCTAAAGGGTCACTTCTGAAGATGTATGTCAAAACATACGAAACCCCAAGTTAAATAATTTCGTTTTCCAACCTGGGTTTATTGTCATGTTTGTCACTGCTTTTTGTGTGCTATTTCTTGAGGGATTATCCTTAGAATAGAGAGTTTAAGCATGACGTTTACGGCAGACGGCAAACGGCAAAGGTCACCTCTGATTTTCTATTCTTTTCTTGTAATCTTGAAATAACTCATACAAAAATAGAAAAGTGTCTCTTACTATTCACTGCAAATACAAATGTTTTGATTCCACTGTACAGGGTGCGGAAGACAGACGACAAAAGTTTCACTTTTGCCGTTTGCCGTTTGCCGTAAACGCCATGCTTAACCTCTCTAATAGGGTCTGCATGGGTGGTTAACGTCCACCCTTGGTTTTTTTCTCTAATGTAGGTCGCAAGAAGCTTAACTGGGTTTTGCTCAAAAGCCCTCTGGTTTTAGCTTTGAGAGTGGGGAAGTTACGTTACGACTAAAACAGAGATTCGGCACCCCAAGTCAAGTCATAATGTGCTCCAGGCTCTCCGCTGGCGAAAACGTAGTCATTCGAAATGCCGGCTCTATAGCTATTAGCCACCTCTGCCATGATGTTCAAAACTTTACAAGGATTTAATCAACGAACACTGTACGTGTATGCTTTGTGACAGTTGACACATTTGTTCTGGTGTTTTATGAAGATAGCTTAAACTACTGTAGTTCTAACTAGTATATTTTTAAGTTAATCTTTATCGTATATTTTTGGACATATCCAGTTATACCAATTTCAAATTTCAATCAGTACGGTGATTAGCCCAACAACCTAACAAGAGTAACAGTTATCGGGGAAAATGAATAAATTTCTGCCATTTGCCACGTGGAGAGGTAAGGAAATGTCTTGAAGACTATGATTCTCTTTTGCTTTTGAAGTTCAAAAACGCTTAGAAAATCTTATTACTTATTACTTTATAGCCTGTAAAAATAGGCACGTAACTGGTAGGATTCTAGAAAATAACCTCGTAAATTACTTGTTTTATGGGCGTACGGGCAAAAATTGGATCGGAGCGGTCACAAAGGCATTCTCAGTGACGTGCCATATTCGAAGATCTCTGTTCTGAACGACAGATAAATGTATCCTGTATGCTATTGTGATAAGGAATATCTTGAATTGTGGCGAGGAAAGACTGAAGCAACTGTAATAAATTCCAGTCTAACCGAATTCTGAGGAGAACATCGCTATGGGCAGCCGTTACCACCAAAAATACTGAAATACTAAAAGTTGCTAAAGAGGAAAATGTCAAAGGCCAAGAAGATACGTGGTCGCTGAAACACAATGTAAAAGATAGATCAAGGATAAGCCCAAGGAAGCGAAGAAAAAATTTATATTTGCCCGAAATTGCCTTGCTGATAATTCTTCTCTCATAGCATCTTGTCTAAGTGTGACAGTTTATTTATGATAAAGAGAATACTGTTAGTTTGCTTCTTTGCTTTTTCTTGCAAGAAAAATATATCCCTTCGTCTTGAAAAAAAGATTAGACGATTCTCACGAAATAAAATTTGATGTTGACATTTGATGAACTTCTCCCCCTGTTAGCCAAGTAAAATGCTGTAAAACGAGCAATAGAAAAGAAAGAATTAATAAATCGATTCTTGTATTGGATGTATGGCACACTATACGCAACTTATAAGTCCAGTCAAATCGTTGGACAAATGCTTTAAGTTTGATTTATGGGAGCTAGATAAACGCAGAGGGAAGTAAAAAGCTTTAAACGTGATAGCGGCTGCACTTACTGTAACCTTGTGAAACAGTTTAATCTATACTCTTAGTACTTCCGGGGATAAAATCACGGCTGTCAAATAAATTCTGTGCGTGCGTACTCTTCAATTGACACGAGGTCCTTCAATAGGGTAACAAGACGATTCAAGATCGTCGGTTGGGCTGTACCTAGACGTGCTGTTACGAGTGACATTTGCGGCACGCAGCGTTTTTAAAAATAGCATGTGTGATATGTACATGCTAAAAGATGCATGTCTCAAAGAAATACCATGAAACTGTGATCGCATATATTTTTATATAATATCTGAGTCATTATGCGCGCTCTCATTGGTCGATAGGTGTGTTGAGATGAGAGTATGTAAACAGGGTTGTGACGTTTCAGATTTGCGCATATTTTTAAGAATTATTTTGTAAAAACAGTAGAGCACTTTTTCCGTGTTAACATAGCCTCATCTTAACATTCCGAGGGTTGGGAGAATTCTTGTGTTTAGATGAGGCTATGTAAACACGGACAAAAATGATCTATTGCTTAACTAAAGCACAAAATGAAGACAAGACATGATTATGCACCAGTCAAAGTAAACCCCCACCCCTACCCACCACCCCGGGATATAGGTGGGGATTAGTTTTAATAGCGTGCAAAAATGTTGAAATGAATGAAGTTGAATAATTCACAAGGCGGCAGCATTAAATTTTAAATTAAATTTTAAGAATGCCAGTTTCAGAGATTCCAGCCCTGTCAACCAAAAAAAAAAAAAAAAAAAAAAAACGATTTTAGGCCCGGTATAGCTATGCCCATGATCGCCGCAGAAGTGAGCCTCTAGGGGGAGCCGGGGCCATCCTGCCCCGGGATAAAAAAATTAAGATATGTGCCTCTAAGTTTCCATTTCGTGCATTTTGAGATCAAAGTCAATGGAAAATAGTGGAGTTTTTTTCTTAGACTTTCTAATTGAACAAACACAAGATCAACGAAGAAATCGAGCACGACAAGAGCATGCCACGAATGAATGCAAACCTTGCAGAAAGTCGAGGTAATCCAGTGGGTTCCGCACCCAAAACTACTGCTGTCTTATGCTAGGATATCAAAAGGGGAAAATTTAATGGCAAAGAAACCACAGAAAAACAGCTAAAAGCGGCAAAAAAATCTTGCTAAAAAGACTGGTTAAACAAAGAAAACGTTATCTTTCTTTGGCTAGGAAGAGTTTCAAAAACCAGGAGAATATTAAGCGAAAACGGGAGGCCGGAAAAAGGGAGGTTTTCGGCCAAAACGGGAGGGTTAGAATCCAGTCTGCAGTTTGTTTTAAGGACAATTTTAGTCATAACATTCCATAACATACATCAGCATCAATCAGAAAAATTGTCTTTGAGGAGCAGCTAAACAAAAAGTCATCGGCATCTCAATATTAAAGAGTTTGTCTTCTTAAATCCATGCCTTAAATCAATCGATGCATTGATTTGAATAATAATGAAACGGATTCCACAAATACCTGTGAACACTCGTGTCCGCTCTAATGTGACGAACTGTACCCAGAAGTACTTGCGGGAACGATCGCCGCCATCTTGGATTAGAACGAATCCCCTACTAATGCCCCACTTCCTCGGGACAAAAGCGACAAAATGCGCGAATCCCCCACGTACTGGGGACTCAAAGAGCTCCCAATATGGTGATAAAGCCCAAACTTCTTCTCTACTAGCCAGTTGTATTTTTCCAGCAGACTTAACTAGGTCTGTTTATTTTCCTTTACTTTTTTATTGTCATTACTTTCCTTACTTGGTGTTAGTCTTCATGCTTAAATTTAATTGTAGTTTAGGTAACCATTACTTCTGAAGATGTATGTTGGAGCATACGAAACGTCAAGTTCATATATGGAAGTTTTTACAACATGCGTTGTCTCGTTATGTTTATAACCGCAGTTTGTTTGCTATTTTTTTTTACTCAAGTTGAAATGGCCGAAGAAAAAGAAAGCCCCACATATCCCGGGGTGGGGGGTCGGAGTTTACTTTGACTGGTGCATTATATAGAAAACCTATATTTCGACCGACTTGTCGGTCTTCTTCAGGGTGAATGAAGAAAAACCGTTATATAAAGCTTCTACTTCGTCAGTGAAATACGAAAGCCGCCGCGCTAGGACTTCAACGGTAAATAACTGTAACAATTCAAATTTAATTAACATCCACACGTGCTAAAATAACACACGCGCGTGCCAAACGCAGAGTACATGAGCCACGCCAAAAATAGCAGGCAAAGAAGTGTAAAAATAATGGAAATAGTAGACAAATTACCTAGTAAAGTACATAACAGGTAATTCTGTATTAAAAACAGAATTTCACTTTCGGCTTCGTTCTCCTCTATTCTGGCTAAAAAAGTCACTCTCATTTCTCAGATACGGTTGATCCCAATAGAACACGACCCTAGAGTTGGCTTTTGCCCAATTAATGACACAGTAATGCTTTAACTGGCAGTTTAAGAGAATTTCTTAACTGCATAGATATTTGTACTCGTCCTACAAGAAGAATCGTAATTTGAATTTACGGTCTTCAGTATTACAGGAGAGTTGGACATACTCGTTTACAACAGGAATGTCGATGTCGCTTGCTTGCGTGTTAGCTGCAGTAAAGTGGTCACCATCTTTCGAATGGAAAGATCGCACATCATTTTCGGTAAAAAGAAAACAACTGGCTGCAATGGTCTTTGCTTGTTACACGATTAATGCGCAGAAAAATTATGTAACAGTGCGTATCTGATGTGTACGTGAGGTTCAAACGAGGAAATTCAGTGATCAACGAGGTACTGACGTGTTTGCTTAAACAGGAAAATGACAGATCGAACAAGATGAAAACATGTAAGGAAGCTAAGAAAAAAAGAGTATTGCTCTCGGACAGGAGCTTCGATCCGTGAAGGAGCGAGTCACATACAAAAACCGGAGAATATATCAGCAGCTTTTAACAATGCTGCCAATCATACTGTAATAAACTCATTCCGCAAGTTCAAAACTAACGTGAAGCAAATAGGCTCTAAGAGTACATAAATTCCCCATTCTAAGTTTTAGTGCACGATGGAACAACTTTCATAATTCAAGTGACGCAACATAAAACCGTAAGGAACTGGCACAACAAGCGTTGAGCTTCTCAGAAGCTGAAACACCGAATTTCACTCACGTTCTTACAAGACATATAAAGGGACAAAACCCAGCATAGTCAATATATAACAATTATTCCGTGAGCCCGCGTTGGATATGAAGTGATAAAATAACCAACGAGCGCGTAGCGCTAGTTGGTTAAAATCACTTCATATCCAACAAGGGCGAATGGAATAATTGTTTTAGTAAATTCTCAAACCGGGTTTTGCCACTGATTTTTATTTCCACAATTTTACAAAGCGAAAAATTTTAAACTTGGCGCACTATTTTCCATATGACGTAAAACTCCGACTATTGGCTCATAGTCGGAGTTTTTTAGCCAATCAAAAAGTTAGAAATGCAATAGTCGGAGCTGAGAATTTACTAAAGCATATTGGTCCAGCGGCTGGAGATCAATTAGACTGAAGAAAGAAACAAGAAAAGAAAGAAGGAGAAGAGAACACACTTGCAGCTAGAAAGCACTTTAGCTATGCTAGATGTAAGCAACAGAAAACAGCCTAAAGTAGCCTAAGCCGTGTATTACACTGTGATAAAACACGATGGTCATTTGAGAACACGAGGGAAATGTAGAAAACACAAGCAGCAGGCGAGTGTTTTCTACATTTCTCGAGTGTCCTCAAATAACCGGAGTGTTTTATCACAGTGTAATACACGGCTTAAGCTTCTTCATTTGCTTCAAAATATAGATTTTACGCGCGCAAAACAATAAAACACGCTTTTTCTATGTTTTATACTCTGATAAAACATGGGTTTTTGACCAATCAGAGCGCGCGCAAGGTCCTATCTATATTTTAAAAGCTGGTAAACCACGCGGGATGTTGGTAAAATACGAAAAGAATTTGTAAACCAAGAGCCGCAGGCGAGTGGTTTACGAATTCTTCGAATGTTCTACCAACATCGCAAGTGGTTTATCAGCCTATAACTCATATAAAACTTGTGGTCTATTGCTTTTATATAGTAATTCAGAAGACGCGCGATTTTTCCGTGGGTTTACCGGCACAATAACCCACAAATGATTGACCAATCAGAGCGCGCGCATTGATTTGGTTATTATATAAACATTTGTAACCTGTGGCTGTAGCTGAGTTACTGTGAGTGAGGCAATAAATAAAGGCATTTTAAAATTTGATTCACGACTCACTTCTTCTAATTTAACTTTTCCTAACTATGTCTTTAGAAAACTTGACGAACTAAAATTTTAACTCTTTAATTAGGACACACAAAGGTTTGGAAAAGCACATCTAACAAACTTCTCTGATACTTGAGCAAACACGCCTTTTTGCGGGCCAAACGGGAAATGTGCAGGCTGAAAATATATTTGCCGCCCTGGTACTGACTGGCTGCAGAGCTGTCAGACAACTTCGTTCTGCCAATGAGATCCCGAGGATACCATTTCAATGCCAAATTTTGCGGATGAGTTGGCACTTGCTCATTTTTAGCTCTGTAGTGAACGTTTGGCGTTTGGAGATATGTCCAGGATTGAACGCTAATGAGATTCAAATTCCTTATGATAAGTATCACAGTGTCCTCATTGGTAAAAAGTCAGCAAAACACGCACAATTTTGTCAAATATGAAGTAATATGAAAATGTAAAAAAACCCTGCCAAATATGAAGTACTAATTAAACAATACATGCGTTCAATCCTGAACATAAGTGGGCGTTTGGAGATTTTATTTTAAAATGAAAGAAGTCCCAAATTTTCAGCTTTTTTCTAGTAAAAACTCGGATTTAGACAACGAGTAACTGGATGAAATTGAGCAAAAAGCTTAAGCGATAAACACCAAGAGAGCAACTGAGTGGGGAGTAAAAAAAATTCGAGAAATGGTGCGAGAAAAGAAAAATTACAGGGGATCTCAAAACAGTAAGTCCAACAGACTTGACTGAATTCTGCGAAAGTTCTTTGCTGAATTGAAAACAGAGAAAGGCCAAGTATTAATTCCAAGTGTATCGACTGGAATTAGAGCAGCCATTCATCGTCATCTAACCTGTGCCCCACTCGGTCAAAACAAACACTTTGCAAGACAGCGAATTCGTGTCTTTCAACAAAATGTTTGAAGCGAAGGCCAAGCTATTTACGAAACAATGCGAAACCAAAACACAAATTATCTATTCAGTCAGGAGATATGCAGAAATTGAATCGATACTTCATGGAAGGGCGGAACACGGACGGCGTTTGGAAAAATGCGGAGAAGTGGGTTGAGTTTATTTGGTTTTCGCTGTGTTTTCATTTTGCTCGTCGTGGCAGAGAGGGATGATGGGAGCTTACAAGGCAATCATTTGAAACAAAAACTGATGACACTGGAGCTTGTTACGTACTTGCGTACGATTTGGCCCTGGATATTGATAATAATGATAATCAAATGACTTTTGTCGGTTTATTTGTGTCCCTCGTAGCATCATTTGCGCCCTCGCTCCGCTCGCGCGCAGATGATGCTACTCGGGCCACAAATGAAGTATATGCGCTCCAAAAGTCATGTGATTGTTCTATTACAATTGAATATATGAAATATCATATATTTGAACTGCGGAGAAATATGTAATGGAGGATTGATCATCGCAGTTATATTCACAACTTAAGCAGCTGTAATCATGATGTTACAAAGAAATCATGACTAGAAAATGACCTTCATGGGTTTCAAAAGGACAGAAGCAGATTGCGGGAGCGACCTTTCCACCTTCCCTCCCCTCTACACTCCTTAGCCTTTTAAAATAGTTAGTCAATAAACGCATTTAGTAAATCCATTTTGGAATCACAGGTTATCCTTGCAATGTGATTGGCTCAGCGGTGCGATTTATTCATGAATAGCACTATCTTTTGTCCTAAATCGCATCTTTTTCTCAGCCTATGAGAATGGGCTTTTTTAAACTAACCAATCACATTGCAGGAAAATGAAAGACGAAAAAGCCATTGTTTGGCAAAATTGGCTATTAAATTGTGCGATTTCAAAATTCTCATGATATCGGAAAAAAAAACGCGGCAGAGGCTTCGAAGCATAATTTCCCTCAACTTAATTTTCAGGTGTAAAATAGTATGGAAAGAAGACTAAATAACCACCCCACAAAACACATGTTTCTCTTTGATTCTTGGATTGCAAAATGCCCACTTTTGTATCATCTGTTCGGATGCTTCGACTCGAGTTTTAAACAGAATATTTATTGCCATTCCACTTTCATCATCAGAGACATCAACAGGTTGTCGACAAAGCTACTTAAAAGGCCTCTCAAAATCCGGGGAGCGCCATAACTACAGCCTCAACAAACAGATTTCTTTTGTTAAATCCATCACTCAGTTTAGTGTAAAATAAAAACAACACAAGGCGCCCGCCTATTTAAAAACAGCTGGCGAATAATCGCACACTTTTCGGTTTTGAGAATATTGTCTAGTCAATTATAAATTCTGTTAGAAACAGCTGGTGAAACTAAAATGACAAATAAACTACCAGTTAAATGGAGTTGAGTGTTTACAGTATGGCAAGCCGTTCTTTTTTATCATCGGTTTATAGCCAAGAGAGAATAATCGATTTTTTTCCTACGCAGAAATGTGTGACAATCGTTTTCATTCAATATTTGTCATGCTGTTGGGCATTAAAGAAATATAAACGCAAATAAAAACCAGTTTGAAAGTGAAAGTTTGATTAAACTTGCAAATGAAGAAACAAAGAATTCTTACTTTTCGCCCTGAGTTTTCAAACTTGAGCGAACTGACGTTAACTTAATTCGAGGGGCGTTACACTGTATAGGAAAAATTGCACCCGGCGATTACCATGGTTTCACTCCTAAGAGACACCAATGTGATAGAATGTAAGGTTAAAGAGACATTTAATTATCAGCCAGGAGCGCAGTACAAAACATAAAAACATTATTTTAATGATAATAAACTTTCATTTGTATACATTACAACCAGTTACATAACTTACACTACTGATAATTATAATACTTACGCAACTACAATTGCAATAAATTCCACAATACGTATACAGCAACTTTACATTCTCTAAGGGCGCGTTCGTTTGGGATATTCCGGAATAAGAATATATTCCGGAATGTATTCCGGCTATTCTGCTCCTGGGAGCAGAATATCCGGAATGGAAATCCAAGTATTCCGGAATGAGAATAGCTCCCAAACAAACGCTTAGTTCCATTATTCCAATTATTCTTATTCCGGATTGATCCCAAACGAACGCGCCCTAAGATAGCTATACAGCTGCATTACGCTATTTGAAAACCTGAGTACAGAGCATTTCTTGATTTAACCATAGTTTTAAAGTTCCTGTTTATTAGTGGCTTAGAATGACTCTAAAATTATAATAAGCCTAGGCTCGATTACCAGTCGCTGTTCGGGAAAGGAAGGTACACCCTCTCCTCTTTTCTGGGAGAAACAAAAACCGGATTCGATAGAGAGGCGAACAGGAAGCCTGTAATATATCTTGGTAAGTACCAAAATTTTTATCTTTTAGCAGGTATTTAAAAACGCCTGTGTAACTGAACATTCTAAGTCCTACCAAAAGACAATTGTCTGCTCTTGAAAAGAACCAAATGAGTTTTCTTTAGTTCTACAAATAGGCTCAAACAGCCCGCTGAATTTCACTCGGTCCGAGGTCCCTCGCTCACAGGCTATTTAAAATATAGTTAAGTTTTTTTTTTTTTAATAAAATGTTAACGCCCCACTAAAAAACAATCAGCATTAGGTAATTAAAAACTCTTGGGTTTTGACAGCTGCAGAAAAAGGAGTGTCGATCAACGAACACTCGGTAGTTGACGTTGACCGACTATTCCTCTTACTTTTTATTTCTATTTTAAGTCTAAGCAAAGTAAAGGCATTGTTGGACGGAAAACTCTGCAGATCATCTCTATTAGGCATCCACGTACTAACTACGACGGACAATTTCAAAACCGAGTTTTCATTCCGAAAACGCGTCAAATGTTTTCCGACCACACTACCCCAGCGAAATTTGAAAACGTAACAATCACCGGTTATTCAGTTTGGATTTGTGTTTGAAGAAAACTCGGCCAGGCAAATCACGTGATTATCGTGACGTCATCTTTTACGAAAAGCGTCGTTTCACAAATGTTTTTCGTCCAAACAAAAACATAAAGCCGCCATT
>JAHPZR010010178.1:60000-63444 GCA_019787425.1 Platygyra sinensis
ATTTTGGCATGAATTGATAAACAGTGGTTATAATGACACATCAAAATCTACGTCTTAGAATATGCTGGAAACTGTTCTGAGCCACCTTAAATCAGTAATTAAGGATGCTTTTAGCAGGTCATACTGTTTCTATGGTAACCTATTGTCTCAAGAAAATGCTACCAACCGGTTAAACAAAGATTTGGAAGTTTTTCTATTTCAAGACTGTAACATCAACAGATAAAGAGTGATTAAAGTAATCCATCAAAATCTACGTTTTAAAAAGTGCTGAAACGTGTTTTCAGCCAGCTTGTGTGCAACTCCCACCGATAGCTTTTGTAAATATCATAAAAAAGAATCTTCATTCTAAACTGAAAATAACTTGGTCTGGTAGAATCATTGTATATGTGCTGGTGTAAAACTATAACTTAGCTTCGAAAAAAATACTATAAACTAAAATCTGAAAAGGATTACGTGTTGTATTATTACGCAGTTCCAATCCTACCGAAGAATGTTTTTGTTAAAAGGGACCAAAACTTAATTGTGACGTCATATTACTAATTCCAACACACCCCCGGCTTGAAAACTGTTAGTTGAGGTCAATGCACTTCATACTTCTCACTTGTTTCTGCTGATCAATCAGGCCAACAAAAACTGCTGAAAAACAAAATCAAACACACACACAAAAAAATAATTGCATCACTATTAATAAGGCTTGCGTTCAGCGTCTTCAGTCAAAGATGAATCATCCTCGGAAACCCAGGGGTTACTACACGGGACGATGGGATATTCTTCAGCTCTTGAAGTAAACTTTCGCCCGAAATATCGCTGCCCCGAAAATATCGCATCGTCCCGTTTAGTAGCCCCTGGGTTTCCGAGGATTAAGATGAGTCCGATCGCGTAATTTCTTATAAAGCTGTTAGCTGATTGGCTGATAAACAACGTGTTTGCTTTGTGTAAACCGTAGAAAATCGTGATTGGCTGTGTCGCCCAAGTTAAGTCTGAATCAGAAAGAAAGTGAATAAGCAAAAGAAATAGATTAATGTTCTATGAGACGGCTACGAACACTTGAGAAATGTGGACGACATTGACCTGTTGCCTGTGCTTTCTTGATTTCTCAAACGTAATTCGTGATTACAAACATATGATAATGGCTCTCGAATATGTTCATGTAAAGCATAGAATGAAATTATTGTCAGTATTGGCAGACTTAATTCAGCAGGAACCATGAGCACTTTCATTGTACAGTTGAAATTAAGGAACTTGTTTTGTATCCGAGAAGTCGTGCAGGCAGCATTTTACGTTACGTAATTCTCTCTATTCTCATCAAAAGCGGCCAGTTATAATAAAATACCATGTTCGTTGGTGAAGGAAAAAAAAAGAAAGAAAAGAAATAATCAGATGTGGTTCATCTTTCACTTTTTGAAAATACACTCAGTTTGATCGATAATTCCTCAGCGAAACACTGAACAATTACCAGAAAGCCAAAGAAATGTTCGAAAACAGAAAGAGCTTTTTTTAAACGACTCTTACCTTACTTTCCAAAATTAAATGTCACGTTATCTCCAATCAGTACAAAAGGCGCCCAGTGCTTCACGTCAGAGTAGCCGTTACATCTCATCCACTTCATGGCCTGGTGAAGAGAGTCACTAACGCTTTCCCCACGAACAAGGTGGTCGTAGAAATGACTCATTAACTGCTCTGTTGCGCTGTCATCCAGAGCCCACAGTGACACCAACACTGAGCGTGCGCCAGATCCTAAAAATGCTCGAGCAATTCCTACAGCTCCTTCGGCTTTAATCTCTCCACGTGCACTATGGCAACAGCTAAGGACTACCAGTTTAGCTCGCACTTGAACTTTTGAAATGTCAGATGCCGTCAATAAGTAGACTTCTTCTAAAGGTATACCATTAGGAATGCGAATAGAAGGTGCCAGGGCAATTTCTCCTTTTTCTGCATCACCGTGCGCAGCCAAATGTATCAGAGCCACCGAACCCATGGCTTCAAGTACTGTCTGCTTAGTAGCTTGCTGTCCTAGTAAAGGCTCAACACCCAGCCTTCTTCCTACCATCTTTGCTTCCGCTTCTGCGCCAGGCAGACGCGAAATGGGCGTAAGCCGTCCTTTGAAAATTACTTCACCTACATCAGGATTACCCACTATCAGTGCACCGGTCTGACTGTGATAATCTGCTGGACTGTCATGGATGAGCCTGAGAGTTGTTAGAGAAGGAGCGACGCGGATCTTGAAAGTTTCTGATAAGGTCTTTCCACTTTCATCAGGCAACGCGGCAAATGGAATGTTATATAAAGAACGATCGGGAACAATGATGATTTCAGGGCCCTCGAGTATCTCAGCCACAGGAGCGATGATTAGTTTGTAACACAGAGGAAGATTCATTTTGGGTCCTTGGTTCCCTTCGCTTTCGTTTCCAAGTCGGAAACCTTCATGGCTGTCAGAGGTCCTGTTATCCTCGCAAGAATTGTGTTTACTTTGTCTGACATTTAAAGACTCATCCTTGCGTAGCTCCGTTGTTGACATGCCAAAACTTCTAAAGCTTTTGGTGGCAAAAAAGTCATCCAGATTTTTAACACGGCCTTCGTAAGCAATATGTTCCTTTCCTTTAATTTCTCGGAACTGTGTGAGTCCACCTCTCTTAAGAATCCAGAAATGTATCGTGTCAAGAGAATAGGAGACGTATAGACAGGAACAATTACGCCCTCTGTCCATGATTCTTTCAATTCCAGACCATGTTTGAGGATTAGCGGAGACTTGACTCTTCACAGAGTACTGAGCTGACATTAAATCTGCCAAAGCCCTGGCCTTCCCAAGCTCTGAAACATACAAAGCTGGTTGGGGATTTCCGGTTTGACAAAGCAAACTACAGAGGTTGTGGTAGGATGACAGGTTTCTCTCCAAGAAAGATATCTTCCAACGATCGTTATCCGGTAGAGAGCCACGTATTTTCTCGCATTTTTCGATAGCAGCAAGTAAGAACGACGTAGCTTCCTGATTCTTTCCTTCTTCATATCGTACGCATGCTAGTCGCTCGAGTGATTTGAAGTGCCCTGAAATATCGTCAATATCCTCATTTATCGCAAGTGACGTTTTGAAGTGATCCTCAGCCTTATCATATTTACCCTCTTCTAAAAGAACATCTCCTAAAAAAAAGTAACAATCCGCTTGTGTTTGTCGTAGCCCAATTTCTTTACTGATCGCCATCGCTTCCCCGCAATATTCTTTAGCCTTAACGTAGCTACTAACTGAGTACAGGATAAGTGCTTGCATTAATAAAGATTCGGCTTTCCCAGCTCTTTCTCCAGTTTCTGATGCGATGATAAGTGCTTCCTGATTATACTCGTTAGCCTTGGGATATTTACCAAGACAGTGAAATACCCCGGCAAGTTCATGGGAACATTTCATTACTCCTTGTTTGGCGCCATTTTTTCTCATGATCACCAATGCTT
>JAHPZR010010179.1:5000-12500 GCA_019787425.1 Platygyra sinensis
TTCGGATTTTAAAAATATTTTTCGGATTCCGTAGAAAATGTCACTCAAATCCAATTCAATTTATTTCTTATTACATAATAATTAGTAAATAATAATTATGATATTACCTTTGGTAGTCCTGACATCACAGAAATAGCCTTTAGTCTTGAACACTGAAAGTAAAGTGAAATAAAATCTCAAAATCAAACATGTCAAACAAGGAAGATACACATGTAGTCAAGAATAATTTTAATTCCCCAACCGATCCCTAGACAGACAACACACGATTTGTATTTTGGCACAGAGAGAAGTTTATTAAGAAAGTAACAGTGAAAACCAACGATAAAAGTAATAAACCTCTCTGCCACCCTCATGCGGAAATACACAGGGTGGGTGGGTGGGAAAGCGAAACCAGTAGGAGCTGTGTAAGGTACAAACAACTAACTAAAGTGAAACACGAACCACGATAACCCGATACCCATGGATTCAGTTGCGCAATTAATCCCTTTGAGCACGTGCCTACCCAAAGGGGGTAAATTCCCCAACCGATCCCTAGACAGACAACACACAATTTGTATTTTGGCACAGAGAGAAGTTTATTAAGAAAGTAACAGTGAAAACCAACGATAAAAGTAATAAACCTCTCTGCCACCAAACGGAACCCGGCCAAAAAACAAAGGGTGTGCGCTGCGACTAAATTACAAGCGACTGGACAGCGGTACGAATCTGGTGAGCAACAGCTAATTTGGACTCAACACTAAACTCTAAATAGACTCTATAAGCGTCACTGGTCCAGTCTCCGTATAACTGAATGAGTTCGCCCGGAACCCCGTGATTGAAAGCCCAGGAGGCAGCGCCTCTACGAAAAGAATGGCCTCTAAAAGAAGAGGGATCAGCAACGCCCGCAGCAGACAACGCGCGACGAAATTCCGTGACAAACCGGTGCTTTGTGAGAGGAGTGCAGCCTCGTGGGCCAGGCAAAAGAAACAAGGGGGACCGAGGACTAGCAGATATTAGGCGAACCATGCGGTGATAGGCGGAGACTGGACATAAAGGAGAGCCTGGAAGGCGTAACAGAGGGATGTGAAGTTGACGCTCTCCGAACTGTATGGTCTTAGTAGAACGAAAAGTTACAATAAGTCCGTGCTCGTTAGCCACGACATCACTACGTGTAAGATTACGTCGAGGATCAAAACTTGCACGCGATGAAGGAACTATGTTAGCCAACCGAGCCATCAGAAAAAACGTAAACAAAAAGGCGCAAAAGAGCGCGCACGACGTAGGGTCGTGCTTGAAATCTAAAACCCGAGACATTTGAAACAAAATATATGGCGTAACTGGCGGCGCCCTATGTGGCGTGTGTAAGGCGTTGCGAGCTATACCACGCAACGTTAACGAAAGAAGAAAATCCTTAGTGTAAGGAAATTCTAGCCCCGAAAACAAATGAAACAGTTTAACGCCCGACAAGTAATTACGAATAGTAGGCGGACTAAGTGTACGACTTAGAAACTGAACATAAAGACAAATTGTATCTAACTCAGCGGGAGCTGGTGTTAATCGGAAATAAGTACAGAATAACAGAAATGCTTTAAATTGTGTCTTTAAATTGCTAAATGTTCCTGCACTGTAGGCAGAACGAAGAGTGTTCCTGAGGTCTTTTCGTAGTCTCGAAAAGGCCGATAACCCTAGAAGAGAACAAACAAAAGACTGAAAATTAGAAAGGACTGCAGTCTAACTTGAAGAATGAGACTGGCACTGGCACATCCACAAGATTGTCACGCTTAACACGAAAAAGAAATTGTTCCTTGGCGAGAGAGTGCGCATGCCATCGTGAGAGAACGTCTGCATCGCCGTTAAGAACGCCAGGAAGATGGACTGCTCGCAGTTCAAACTCGTGCAAAGCTGCCAAAAAGCAGATTTCTCGCAGACACGAATTAATAAATGAGTTCCGACACCTCCCAGAGTTCAAAGCCGTGACCGCAACGTCATTGTCACAACGAACTGTCAAACGTAGGCCACGCCAAAGATGACTCCACAGCTTGAGGGCAACAACAATAGTCAGAAGCTCCAAACAATTAATGGCCAGACCCTGCGCTAATATGAATTCTGGAAACTCAGCATGGAAATATTGACGAGCAGAAGTGCCTCCACAACCACGAAGGCAAGCGTCGGTAGAGAAAACTTCACCTGGCGACGACCAGTTGGCGGTATTAATCATTGATACCCCATTGTACTCGCGCAGAAAACGACACCACCAGTAAATGTCTTTACGGAATTCCGCGTTCAAGTTAATGTGATGGTGATTAAACTGCACGGACCGTAATAAACGCAGAATCCGGGCAATAAAAATCCGGCTCTGACGCACACATTTAGACACGAAAATCAACTTGCCGACTAGGGACTGAAGGGCCTTTTTAGTAGTTGTTCGCTTGTGCAACCATGCATGCAATAAGTCGTCAAGTTCAGATAAGCGATCCGGGCTCACTGACAAGGTCAAGGCTATCGTGTTTAGTTCAACGCCCAAACATGTCATGATCGGAGAGGGGGGGCAACACTTATCGATAGATTCCTCCAGGCCTAGAAACTTTAACAGTGCCCCGAGCTCCTCAAAGTGAAGGTTAGCATCAGAGGGCGGTGAAATGCCGATAAAATCATCGAGATAGTTAAAAACTGAAATTCCTCGCTCAGCTAAAATCCAGGTGACAGCAGAAGTAGAACGCTGGCAAGCCATAGCGGCAGAGCGTAAACCCATAGTCAGAACGGTATCGAAATAAAATTGTCCATCCCACGTATATCCAAGTAGAGAATAGTCTCGTGGGTCCACCGGAAATTGGCGATACGCTTTACGAAGATCGCGCTTGTAAAGCAGGCAGCCACGACCGAGAGAGACAATAACCAGGGTTCGTACACTTTTTTGAAGACAGAATTCCAGACTTTTTCCAGACTTTTTCCAAACCATTTTTTTTTATTTTCCAGACTCAAGATAACAGTGAGATTCTTCATGGCCCGAGAAACAAACACAATGAACCATAATGCAATGCAGGGCATTGGAGACTGGGCTCTCGAACTTGAATCTCATTCTCCGACCGTACTGCATTTTATTATGAAGTGTTTTGCCGTTTGGCCAAGTTAATGCAACTGAAATCAGCTACATTGCAAAGATTTCAGCTAGCTTTGAAACACCTGCTCCCCCTTGAAAAAAATTCCAGACTTCATCCCATTTTTCAAGACTTTGCCTTTAATTTCCATACTTTTTCCAGGTCTGGAAAAGTAGTTCGCAAATTTCCAGACTTTTTCAAGAATTCAAGACTTTGTACGAACCCTGAATAACATCGACGATAGCATCAATGGTCGGATACGTCAGATCGAGCGGCTCGCCAAGAAAAGAATCACTAGGTATCCCATCGTTCACGGACGAGCCGCTAGGCCAACTCAAATCAACAATTACGCGCCGTTCGGTGGAGTCGCGCTTTGGCACAACGACAAAGGCGTCTTTGAAGGGCGGTTCAGCGAATGGTCCTGCAACACGACCGAGTAGAATCTCACCATGGAGATAATCAGCGACGGCAACGGGAAAATTTAAGGCCCCACGATGAGTACGCAAATCAAACACGGGAAGAGTGGGAAGTGAATACCCGAGGGGCCAACCAAATTCTAAAAATTCACAAATCACATTGTCATGATAGTCGCGAAGTAAAGCGCGCCACACCTCCATGTTTAATCTTGATGGAACTGGGAGGCGAACGGAAACATAATTGGGCTGTCCAGAAGAAGCAACGACATGATGAGCGGTGATGAAGAAACCTGAAGGAGAACAAGGAATACCTGAAGACTCGAACCGTCCCAAATTAGAAGGATCAGGAAAAACAGAATCGCGGCCAGAAGCAGTAGAGTGAAACTCGAAACGTCGCGAAGTGGAAAAGTCAAGTAACACAGAGTCTTGACGAGGGACATGGCGTGCAAACTCGAACAGTCTTGAATTAGAAAAGTCATGCATCACTCCGTCTTGACCACAAACGCCGAGAGAGGATGAGCACATCAGTTTTTTGAAACTGCCACTGAATCCGATCCACCACTAGCAGTAAACGGACAATCGGCAGAATTTTCGCGATGCTGCTCCTGTTTGCGATTTTTGACCCAGCAAGTAGCACAAATATGCTTAAGCCACTTGCGCTCACCGCGAATGTAACCGTAATGCTCGCTAGCATTGGCACAAGCGTCGCGCTGATAATCGCGACAAAATAGAATAGGCACTTGGGAGGAAGGTTTGACCGAAGACTTGATCGACGATTTGAAAGACGATTTGTCAGGTAACGGATGGCCGTACAATGTGCGACTCTCCAAATGCATGAAAGAGTCTCCCCACTTGAGAAGACCCCGTTCGATCTCGAGGAGAACGGCGCCATGGAAATTTAAAACTGCTGACCATTCGAACTGTTGAGCAAAGTACATTAAAGACACCAGATGCTTGAGTCGTTCTGACCTTTCCAACGCACTAATATCTTTGGACTGTAAAATTTGGGCGTAACCAGCAACAAATTCAGCCAGGGAAAGATCCTCATAAATAACCTCGCGCTGAGCGCGAGTGAGGCAAATAAAACTCTGAGGCCACAGTTGAGGGTAAAGAACACTACTAGTTGGTTTTGCCTCCCGACCCGATTTCAACTTACCAGCTGAATTCTGCGAATGTGTCGGGTGTGATGGCGACACATCGTTCTGGCAAGGAACGCCCTCGATGTCGGAATCGCTATCCTCCGAGGGAATCAGGCCAAAGTGTTCCACACGGCGCTCAACTTTAGACGCGAGATCGGTCATTGCCCGGAGCTCGGGTAAAGTAACCCGGGACGTCGCTGGAGGGACTTGTGAAGAAGAAGGGGGCGGATCCGCAGATCGAGGAGGCACTAACTGGCGCAAGTCCTGAGTCTCGTGACGAATCTCGCGAACTTCGTTTGACAAACGATGGACGGAATCCACTAAAGACTGTAAGAGGTCACGGTCGGTAGTAACCACAGCATTCGTGGCCTCGGTGGGCGCTAGATTTTCCTCTATGTCCACAACACTCGCGGGAACACTAGCATTGGCGGTCTCATCCTCAGCGAGATCAGGACCGAGGCAGTTTTTACCAGGACGTCCAAAGCCGTGATTTGACTTTAAAACTTTACATCCAGGGCATTTACTCGGACGACCCATGAGAACGGAAAAGGAGACAACGAAAACCTCTAAAAACAAAACCGCTTTAAAGCGAAACCAGTAGGAGCTGTGTAAGGTACAAACAACTAACTAAAGTGAAACACGAACCACGATAACCCGATACCCATGGATTCAGTTGCGCAATTAATCCCTTTGAGCACGTGCCTACCCAAAGGGGGTAAATTATTACTATTTTCAGTTTTGAATAATTACATGTATGCTACAGATAAAAAAAAATTTACATGTAGCAAGTCTTGTTACAAGTGCCCTTCATCATCTTGAATTGTTGAGACATTCAACAACACAGGAGCTGACTGACTCAGTGGACCTTTAAAACTATAAAAGACCAACATGTGGATATCAGTGGCTGCATGAAAAATGGACTTACAAAATACGGTCATGTAAGTACAGTGTATCAACTCAACAAAATAAGTGCAGTATGTAATAACACGAACAAAATTGCCCCAGTCTTTTCCATTTCATGAACATAAGTACCTTTGGTAACTAAACATTGCATATGTACTGGACAGTACATATTTATAAATTATATAATAACCCAATGTTATTCTTGCATTTTTAATGGTTCTTGCTATGATCTACAGAGGACAGATCCATGATTGGCGTCATCATTACAAAGTTTTTCCCTCTGCCTTTTTAAAATGTTGGAAAGCTTTGAGAATTATGATGATGATTTTTACATGACTGGGCAAAAGATCAGGTACAATAGAGTCTTGCTGAGCATTGAACAGGTTTGAGAAGCCAGAAGAAGAAACATAAAGCCGTTTCTTTTAGAAAATGATCCAGAAAAAATCTTCGAGCAGTCTCAGTCGGCAGTCGAGCGAGACTAAACCACGCACAAACTTGGTCTTGGTAAGCCAAGAACCATTGCTTTATCTCGAATTTAACAAACCAGTAAACAAAATGTTTCCGAGATTATTTTATTTAAAAAATTCAACTTTCCCCAGTGCAAAACAACTGTTGACAGACTGATGTCAGGAATGAAAACAAGTCATTAAAACATCACTCCTTTAAATCGGTAAAATAAACACATAACCTTGCTTTCCGATGCCAATGTTCCTGTCCGTTTTCAGGGCACAGCAGCGAATTAAGTATAGCTAACCACAGCTCACGGCCCACAGTATCGCAGCTAAAATGTGTCTCCGACACTATATCAAACTGATTTGAAAATCACCAACCACAGAAGACACAAATTCTCCACCGACATTTATACTCCTTTCTTTCAAAATTCGAATCAACTGGCCTCTAGGTTGACCACAACCACAGTTTTTCTAAGGGTAACTTTTTTAACTCCTGCAATTTTTCAAGGCAACCTCAAAGCTTTTCGACTCACAGGGCTGCTCTGATGACAAAACTGACTTGATTTTTCCAGCATTTTCTTCAAAAACGTTTTAAATTTCGCAGTTCAATTCTGCTTTCGCTGTAAATTTTTCATTCCATGAGGAGTGACACTCAGTGATGTTTGACAGTGGCATGATTTTTCTTGACCAATCACAATTCTTTACTATGCACAGTAACCAATGAAATTGCTTCATTTTGTATAGATAATAGATTATGTCAATGGCTCTTTTTTCGTCTTCGCCAAAGTGGGCAAAGGCCAGCTTTCGCGTTGTTTGAAATATTTTGAAATAAAAAAGGCTTTTCGTTATTATATAAAACAATAGATTCCATGCTGCCTTGAGTCTGCTTAGTAATAGATCACAATCAAATGAGGTAAGATAAAACAAGCAGATTCCATGTGCCTTGCATCTGTTCAGTAATAGATCACAGAAGACGTCAAGTGTGTAAGAATAGTATTTTCCTGCGTTTGACTGTGGAATTAGCAGGAAAATATGCTCTCGTCGGTATCTATTGTTTGTTTAGGCATGTGCGCTGGTATGTGGGTGATTAGTAGGGTATTTATATTGGGGTGTAAGAGTAGGTCTTTCATCTCGGTCTCGCTTATTCAGCGTTCGTTTTCAGTCATGAACAAGGGAGATGTCGTCGAACTTCTTGCGAAGTCTCAAGAATCTAGTTTAGAACGCGTTGATTCGAAGTTACAAGACCTTAAGAGGTCCATTTCTGAAGATCAAGAAGACTGCGTACGATCCGTTGTTAAAAAGGTTAAAGAGGACATTTCCATTAAGTGGAAGAAAGTTGGAAACGAGAAGCAATTTAAATTAACGAATCTGTGGAAGCCAAATTTGATTCTGCTACCGCCGCTGTCGATAAGTAGAGGTTGGATAAGGCGAAAGAAAGAGCTGGAAGAAGACGCTTCCAAGTCATTTCGTCAGCCCTATCAGTTTCGTCAAGCCACCTTTTTTCTCAGAACCC
>JAHPZR010010179.1:17500-28446 GCA_019787425.1 Platygyra sinensis
CTACAGACTGGTTTCGGGAAGAGCCTAATTTTTCAATTGCTGCCGCGTCTGTGATGGTAAATAAAATAGACAGGCCAAACACGACTCCTACGGTTCGTGCCATTTGTAGATTTGCCGTTTATTTTTCGGTCTTTCGACCTTTTTGTCGCTTCACTCTTGTTTTTGAAAGGCATTTCGTATTGTGTTAAAAGGAGATAACTAGAGCCGTTAAATCGTGCTAGCCGGGCGTGCTAGGCGGCAAATTTTAAGAAGTCATAGGTCTGCATGATTTCCGCTGTTATCTGCGTGTTGCTTCGTTGAGTTTGACACCTCTATAATTTGCCATGTGTTAGTGTATTGTTTGTGCTCATTTCTATTGCAAGATTTGTTTTTTAAGTCTCCAAGTATTTGCTTTTAAGGGACAAAATATGACATTTACCGTGAACGTGTTGCTTACTCGTATTTTATATTGTGACGCCGGGCCCGGCTATGATTAGAACTGTTTGCGAGTACAGTAGGTAGATTCTTATCACGGGTGTCATATTTGTCCACCTACGTTTTGCTTCGTAGCTTTACTTCGAGAAAGCTATAGGCTTGTCTAGAGAAATGCTAATGTTTTTTTGCAGCTATCTGATCGAGCTTATGTTCCTGGAGCTCGATGTATAGGTTTATTTCTCCTTTGATTGTTCTAGCGCCACAGGATTGAAATTTAACTCATTACGCGCAAGTCTGTCGACTGTGTTGCGTGTTGTGTATGCCATTGTTCGTTCGGCTTAGTTCTGATTGTAGACCTCTTAAAACTTGCAGCCTAGCACGATCTAACGGCTCTAGTTTTCTCCTTTTCTCGTAGGAGTCGTGTTTGGCCTGTCTCTTTTATTGACCATATTACGGTAGATTGTTACAAAAAGCCGATTCATCAGCGCGGGGAAACCCATCAATTTTGACCGGTTTAATTACCTCCTTGACAGATATGTAACAGGCTAATCACCAATGGGCGGAACGGTACATTGAAAACAATGTCTACAGGCTCCCCCGCGTCCCACTCGCTTCGCTCGCGGAGTTACGACGCTCCGACTCCCAATCGCTCGCCGAATTTTTTTTTTCCGATCTCGCCAGGAGCCTGTTCGCAGGCTAGCCTTAACCGAGCAATATATAGATCATATCTACGTTTCACATGCACATGCGCAATACGATTTTAACATTAAAGGAGCTGATGTGCATATGACTTCAGTTGGTGCTGTAATTTGTATAAGTCGTAACCCACATGTCAGTCATCCTGTCATTGGAAATAACAGCTTTGCTTGAAGAGCACTTTGATTATTTAAACTGCAAGTGGTTTGGTTCTTTTTTAGTTTACCTACAAGTAACTTTGTTTAATTTATGGTAAGATAGCAACATGCAGCCCAGATATTGACCTTCAACTAAAAGACACACATCAAAATTGCAGACACATCAACAAAGTAGATTACCTCTTATATTCTGCATAACAAAGCTGTGGTGATGCATGAAATGCAATTATACTGATTGGAACAGTGTAATGAGCTTTAAAGACGTTTAGTGTCACTAAGCTTTAATCACAGAGCTATCAAGATGGCTGACTCACATGGTTAACAATCAAGATAGAAATGTATCATAGGAAATCAGTCAATCAGCATCACAAGGCATGATAGCTGACACGCTTTCCTCTTCATAACAGAAAAGCACATTTAACAGAACTAACAGCCAATAGGCCAAACAGAACTAATAAATCAGACCTATTTAAATAATGTTTCACTGCACTGCTGTCCTATTGATCATAGTAGCAATCATGTACAACTGTACAACACAAATTATGTATACTATTTGGCCAGTGGATCAGAGCTTCAGTAGTCAATAATTTGTTCCAAGTTTCCTTCAACAGTGACATCACAAAAACAACTAACCACTACACTACTTATAATATCTTCAAACTGGATCTATTGAGACAAAGTTACTAACTCTAGACATAACTAATTAATCGATGATATCAATGACATCAGTGAAATCAATGAGTAATCAATAGGTAATCGATAAGTAATCAGTTGATTAGTCATTGATTATTGCCAGTGATCAATGAGTAATCAATGACTAATTGATAGGCCACAAAATTTTTGGTCATCGATTAGCCATTGATTGCATCGATTAGTCACTGATGTTCATCCATTGACTCAAAGGCCAAAAAATCGGAACTTGTACAAATATTCAATACTCAAGCTGGTTATGTGACTGCTTATGACGGATGTTTCCTTAAGCTGAATCAGTTTTACTTTTGCCCACAAAAATAATCGATAACCACGTAGTCGATTCTTGTCAGCGTACTTGTTAGTTTCTTTTTCAGACTAGTTGGTTACTGTTCAGTTGTTTTGTTATTAAATAAAGAGTTGGGCAAAGTGAAATATTGTATGATTTACAATCATCTGTATTACTGATTAGCACTTTGCGTTTCGACATGGTCAACTTCAGATACAAGGAAAAATGCGTCTTACACAGATAAAAGAATCACAAACGAAACAAATGGTACAAGAAAGCAAGGAAAGTGTCTTTCTAGACTGCAAAACAGGTGTATTTTTTTGCAAACGGGAGCAACGGTACGTCCATATTTGAACGAAAGGTCTGGAGCGAATGTAAAAATGGCAAGGGAGAATGGTGAGAGCCTCGCACTCGAGGATCACGCTTACGGTGCTTTGTGCCTTCTGAAAACGTCCAAAAACAACTGTTTTGAAGTCTATATAGTAGTCGATGAGTAATCGATGTCATTGATGAGTAATCGATAGGCCACAAAATTTTTTGGGCTTCGATTACTCATTGATCATCACCAATAATCAATGACTAATCAACTGATTACTCATCGATTACTCACTCATTACTAATTGATGTCATTGATCATCGATTGGTTATGTCTGGTTAACTACATGTACATGAGGAAGCAAGCATGCCCAGCAAACAAATAATTCACTGCATTCTTCAAATTATTCTAATTTTTTTTCACTAGTGAAGCCAGTAAAAATCCTTTAGAACAAAGAAGATGGCGACTTCCTAACGTAAATGAAAACCGGTAGAAAGGACGGGCATCTGTTTTGGAAAAAGCACAATCAAAGTGAAGGCAGCCATGCATTAAACAATCGAGTGTTAGTGAAGGCTGTTTGTGGTAACTAGCGAGTGTGAGCATGTTATGGCGCTAAGCTATAGATGCCTTGATGCGAAGATAAATTAAATCCGAATTTTCTAATAAATCGAATCTGAAGCATATCAAGCCGTTTTTATCAAGGAATCTTTTGAACGTAATAACCTCAAAAATATTCACACTGCCGGCAAACACATAAGCTTAGCTTCACGTTAAACAAGTCTCCAAAGGATATTAATTAATGTGGGCCAAATTGTTTTAACAACTATTTTTTTAACAAAACTTAATAAAAAGCGTCTCTAGCGATCAAAAATCGAGGCATTTACAGCTCATGGTTACACGCAAATATCTTTAATCAGGATGACTTGTCTACCTAAATTGACCTCTTCATGTTTGCTGCAGGCTACAAAACAAACACTTCGAACTTCTTACCTAATTGATCTCCAGAAGAAGGATTTAACACACGTTATCACCACTATGTTGATGAGTGGGCTCAATAACAACGAGCATGGAAAGACATAAAACTCGTGTTACAAGTAAAAGCAAATCGCCAAACAAGAACGAAACTCACTTCCTGCTTTGATATGCTTCCCAGAATTCCCAGGACAGCATTCGGTTTCCAAATATGGAGCCTTGGCGGCAAACTCGAACGGAGCTGTAGCGGGCTGTAGCGCGCTAGCGAAGCACCATGTGTACGGAATATGGAAAATAGGCCAATTCCGATAATTTAAACTAGTAATAGTTATCACTAAAGCTGCCCCCGCTTTCTTTTATTTCTGCTCATTGAAACAATAATATTGAACGTTATTGTTCTAGTCTGATACTAAAAAAAACCAATTGTCTTGATATACACTCTTTTCAGGAGCCTGCTCTTTTTGATATAAGAATATATTTTGACGTGACATCTTGGCCTCGCTACGAAAAGTGGTGTCCAGAGCACATGCACAATGTGCTCAACGCGATCCAGATCCAGAAACCAAACACTTGTACTTGATAGCCTAATAAATTCTAAATAAAACGAAAATGCCATAAGCTATAATGTAAGAATAATACAAGAATATTTTCAGCCTAAAATCGGCAGAAAAATAAGAATATTCAGTCTGGGCCGGAAAATAACATCCTTAGAAAAGAAAAGAGTGTACGAGCAAACGTATCTCGAAAGCACAACAGAAGTGAAATGTAAACAAAAGTATCGCGTTACAGTCGCCATATGCAAATTGAGTCAACTTTTTGTCCTCAATGAAAACGCCGCAAAACATTTACATTTGGATCCCTGCCGTAAGATTACTCAGTGAAAATAAGCCATCCAAATAAACGAGATGCCAAAGGAATATTTCAAACTTTATTCCTCCAGAGCTAACATTTGAGAGAACCTAAAACATATCTTGCAATATCAAGAGAAAAAAACTGGCGAAAAAAACAGAGGTGTCAAACTCTGCAAATTACAAGCGGATAACAGCGGAAGCCACACAGAAATATGACCTCTAACGGCTTTACTCTGACGAAATGTCTCCCTGAAAACACAGGATTAGTGCTTAGCGAAATATTCAAAGATCCTCCGATCGTACCATACAAAAGGGGCAAAACTTCCTAAGCGGCTACTACACGTGAATGGGAGTCGCGCTAGGCCTGTCACCTTATTGTTATCCTTGGGTAATTCTGACGATCGGAAGGTACTATACTGATTTAGCTATTTAGTCGCAAATGAACCACACTGGCCTCGAATTTCGATCTAGTATACTTCAGACTCTCTGAGCTGTTTTTCCCCCAAAATCCATCTTCAGGATCTCTGAAAGCGTTTTTCAATTTGTTTTAGATCATAATCTCGGCCATTTCGAAGCGAACTTATTTGATCGCGCTGAAATAGTAATGGAGGCCGGCAAATACAAACGCTTTTCAGGGACGCTTGAACTCGAGATCTAAACCAAGGACAAAGCTCGTGGCAAAGACGCCGATCCCGCAAGTCCTCGCGCCCGTGTCCCTTTGCTGGCCTCCCATGAGCGTTTGCGGGAAAAACGTCGATACCTTGCGGGCGTGCAAGCGATCAAATCGAGATTTTTTGCGGCTATATACCGGAAATACCTACATTCTCTCTTCTTCTCTCTCTATTACGCGGGGAGTCCCTAAGGTGCCATCCTCGGGGTTTTTGGCCCTCTGGGGCCAAAAACCCTGCGGGGGCAAAAATCTAACTTGGCTTGGGGGGAAAAAACAAAAGAAATACACATCGAACGTTGAGCATTGAATAATTAATCTCGATCTTTTGCTTTATTCTCCAAGTCTAAGTCAAGTTTATATCAACAGTGATAATAAAAGGGTGACAGGTCTGCGCGAATCCCATTCATGTGTAATGTCCAGTTATAGCTTAGCTCGTACGAGTATATCCTTTAAGGATCCGCCCCTTCTGTGCGAGAACAATGGGGGGGGGGGGATCTTTGAATATTTTTCTAAGCAGTGGCTGTTGTTGAATTAAATGCCAGTTTTGCGTAAGTATATGCTTTAGGTTAGGCACTGATCCCAAAAAAACGGCTGCGGAGGAGACTGGGCACTGAGGAGCGATATTGTGTGACAAAAGGTAAGATTCGCGTGTTCGGTTTCTGTTTCTGTTGTAGGGCGTGTTTTCTCTCCCTCAAATGTAATGTCTCTGAGAGCATTTGAACGAGAGTTTTAGGGTTACGCCTTTTCTGTGAGATTTGTTTTAAATTTCTTTATAGCAATTTTAAATCAGTGCTGCTTTAGAGGAGTTAGTTCGGAGAAGTCTGAATGCTTCGCCTTTAATGAAGCCCTTCTTGACCCCTGGTGGGTGACAGCTTGAGAAATGCGTGTACTGAAATGTTTTGACTAGCTTTGAAATGGGTTTTGATGTCTAGTCTAGACTCTTTGTAAGCCGTTCGTCTTTGTAAACTTTTGTGTCGAGGAACGTTGCTTCCGTGTCGGAAACGTTAGCCGTGAACTTGATAGTTGGATGGTGGCTATTTGCTTGTTCAATGAATTGCGTTACTTCGTCTTTGTTTATATTCCAGATAGAGAATATTTAACAATTATTCCATGAGCGCGCGTTGGATATGAGATGATAGATAGCCAACGAGGCGCGTAGCGCCGAGTTGGCTATAATCATCTCATATCCAACAAGCGCGAGTGGAATAATTGTTTTATTAAAACGCCCCCAAAATATAGGAAACTAGACTACAATAAAAACAAAACGGCCCAAAAAATCACGCCTACGCTCGCCATTTTTGTAGATCATGGTATAATGCTCATATACCATGATGGCTAAGCCAATGAAAACTCTCGAATTGCATTATCCAATGATCCAGTTTTTAATAAATCGCCATATACCTTTTCCAGGCTAGTGGGTTTTTAGGCGCTGCGTTCTAGAATTTCCCATAAGATGTTGCAAAGGCGACTGCCATTTTAGTACCCATGGCTGTTCCATGCGTTTGGAGGTAGTTTTTTTTTTTAGTGAACTGGCATGAGTTTTCTTGAAGGATAAGTTTAAAGCGCTCTATTTAGATATTGTGTGTGGATGGGGGATTCTCCTTCATAGAAGGATTTGTATGCATTGTATACTATTTCTATCCCCTTTTCTTGAGTCTATTTGTGACTTGGTGAAGGAGAGAAGAAGCAGTATGACACGAAGATGAACAGTTGTTTTGGGAGAAATGAATTGTAAGTTGATGACAATAAACATCAATTGTTGAGATTTTCGCTTTTGTTATTTTATGACCCCGTCTAGTATTTTTCAAGATGACAATTGGATGAAGTGACCGACCGATGTGCCGCGGCTATTACTGGAGTTAGATTTATTCCGCTCAATCCCAGTTCCTTGAGATACTTGTGAGTGATACTGATAAGCAGCGCATCTAGTTCTTCTGCATCAAGGTTAAGGTGACTGACGTTGTTAAATCGTGATAACAAACTGGCAAGCTTGACTGCTCCAGCTGATGTCAGACAAACGTCTCTTCTAATATACCCTAGAGGCTCTCTAGTTCAAACAAAGAGCCAAGCTTCAATGAGCAATGCTGGGGTTTTGTACTTGCTCCAAAAGATCACATACGGAGTCTTTGCCATTTGCAGAGATGCTCTCAGTTGCTTACAATCTCTAATGGCTGTATCGAGACCTTTCATGACTTCATCCTGAGATCGAGCCCGGAGCATCGTAGAGATCTTACAAATTCAGACAAGACTCAGTGTTCTAAACACAACTTTGCGGCGACAGATGGAACAGAAATCTCAGTAGTTTCCGTAAATAATCTGGCATGGTCATCAAGGCCTAGAAACAGGTCTGTTATGCAAAACTGAAACTCACCAGTGAGAAAACGGAGATGAATAAAATCAGGATTCGGACTGGCATCAGTTAATTTCGCTTATCTTTTGGATTTTTTAAGAAAGTCGCCAACTCTGTTGAACCTCAGTACTGGGCTTCAGTTATTCTTGGAATAATGGAAAGAATTTTAAGATAGAAAGCCTTTCCAACGCCAACGCCAAAAGGCGGCGACTACCCGAGTGTTTTCACTGCGACAATAACAGCGAAAAAGCAAAAGTATACGAGAATGTGCTATTTAAGGTGGCCCAAAACAGTTTCCAACACAATTTTGATTTATCGTAATTACCACTATTTATCAATTGATGCTAAAATCATGGCATCAAAAAACTGCGAAATCACTGGTGAACACGTTGGTATTATTTTCGTGACACAATAGGTTACCATAGCAACACTGTGACCTGCTAAAAACACCCTTAATTTCAGCTTTAAGCGCTTCTATTTCAAAAACGGCACGGTGAAATTTTTAATTCCAGAATTTTGATAAGCAGGATAACATGTAACTTTTGGCAAAGTTTAAAAAAGTTCTGTACAAGGGGTTCAGAGCCACCTCAAAGTTTCGAAAACTGTTTTGAGCCACCTTAAGATAAGTCGTTGACATTTGTCATCATATGAGAACTCGGTGCGAGACAGGAACAATCTCACCAAAGCAATCCAAAACATCACTCAACAGTTTTTGCTTTAACCTCTCGAAAGCAATTGAAGGCGACGCCTTATTTTTGGTGTCAAGTTTGAAGAACACTGCTTCAATATTTCTGGAGATATTGTTGATTCAGTATTTCACTGTTGAAGCCTGAACAACTTATGACGTCCATCACTTTCATCATTTGCATAATAATAAAATGTGAATATCACTAAAACCAGAAAAGATATTCCAAAAAGCATTATTTTGTTTTCAATTCAAAATACGCGCAATTTGCCTTCAAATTTGTTCCGGAGACTGCAACCTAGTTTGTCGCCGGCGAAGGTATTCGTGACGTCACATTGTGTACCTTTGCCATATTTGATGTTGCATTGAGGTACACAATGTGACGTCACGTTTCGATATCACGTGCGATTTTGGCCGCGCGATGACCAGGACAAATTTGAAGGCAAATTGCGCGTATCTTGAAAGCAAAAAAAAAGAATGCTTTTTACATTTTCCAGCACTTTGAAAACGCTTTCTATAGATATCCAACTGCAAGAAACGAGAAAAAATTTCGTGTCATCTGCACTTTAAAACGTCTTTCAAATAAACAGCAATGATTGTTTACCTCATAGGCACTTTAAAGGGGGGATCAGCTAAATGTTACTGTCTTTGGCCGAAATCCTCCTCCGCCACCTCGGCGATAAATACTGACTGGTCCCTGAAAGGATTGGGAAAAAGAGGAAATGACAAGCGCGGTAACGTGTAGAAGCAAGCGGAAAGAGAACAACATGTTGCAGCTGCTAACAGCATACTATTGAGCTAACTCTTTGTCGTCCCGTTTAAAAAATGAATTATTTCCCAAGATATGAAATCGGTTCATAAAGCGAGAGAGCTGTACGGATAGATTAAATGACACCTTGATTTGTATGTACATTGGTGTCCTGTCCTAAAAAGTGAGACCAAACTACGATTTAAATCCTTAAGCGTAACGAAGAGCTCATTCCCTTCTTCATTCCACCCTTTCAAATGTTAGTCCTTTGTAACTAACTTGTCAAAAAGGGCTGCCTAGGACAACTTAAGTAGATTAATTGTATATATAGCTGTTTCGTCAAAGGTTGTCATACAAAAGCGTACGTGACAGTGTTGTTGGTCGTGGATAGTGGTCCTAGTCAGTTCTCGTTGCTTGGCTGAGGTTCACAGTGTTTCATCTAGAAGGAAGGCGAAAGCATAAATACACATGTGCTTTTTCCTTCAATAACTCTAACACACCTTGGGCTTAATCTTCGCTTTCCCTCCTTTGCTTAGTTTATGGCTTTGCTCTTTTTTAGTATTCTCCCTTTGCCAAACTTACTTTATTAACCCATCCGAATAGAGGCTATTAATCTAAATTTCTAAATTACAGAGGTATGTGTATGACTGAAAATTATACCGGTATAAGCGTTTTCAGCTCAATGAGGCACGATTCAGCAGGATTCAGTAAGCTTCGCCCAGCGTTTATCTTGCAACATTTTTTTTAATCACAACTCTGACTTTAATTTGAGCACATTTATTGGTTCTTATAGAAAGCAAATTGAGTTCAGTTATAAAAATTCGGCTTTCTTTTCTTTTTATTCAACAAGTTCGTATCAAATTTGTAAGGCCCGTCAAAATCATCCTTACACCATTTTCTCCCACTACAGACCGGTTTTACTGGCTTTACCGACATAATCTGAGCTTAATCGAAGGATAGCTAATCGCAGATTAAATCTCTTTCTAGGAACACCATTTTATTCCCCGATTAGTTATCCCGGGAATAAGAAATTTAATCGCGTATTAACCGCTAACCTAGGGTTATTCTAATCGGCTTTCGAACAACCGGGGCCTGGTCTTTTATCTAGGAAATCCGCCTCGGGCTTCGACTGCGGAATTTTCGAAGTTACACGACTAAACAAGCCCGACATACCACTGAAGCGTACCAGCAAGGTACTATTTATTGGTATAAAATAACAGGAATGCTTCTGAACTTTTATGATAAAGAACATCTCTTTAATGTCTAAGCTTTGTATGTCAACTCATATTAAAACATATTCACAGCTTTACAACTTAACAGCAAGTGTAAAATCCGATATAATTTTAGAATGTTCCCATATTAGTAAGGGAGATTTCTCCCTGGCTAGGCGGTCTTTCGACATTTAAATAAAGTTGATTGATTGATATTCCTTCTTGGCGAAATTATTTTACTCATATAGACCCTATGCAAAAATGGCTCCCTTTATATTATTCTTTTGTTCGTATTTAAATTAGCCTCACTAACCTCGTTTTTGATACAAAAATTGTAAAGAATTTGTTATCCCGAAAGAGATTAGTGAGGCTATTTTGAATACGAACAAAAGAATAATTTAATGCGGCCATTTTAGCATAGCGTCTATTGAAAAATGTTTCTCACAGATAAATATATGATAACTTATTGTAAAACTTGTTCATGTACTTGGCTTGCCCCACCACGACTAGCTTTCCAGCTATTTGTGGGACAAACTATCGCACTTTTTTGTCCGAAGACTAAGGAATGATTGATATTTATTAAAAACTGATCATTTGGATAATGCAATTCGAGAGTTTTCATTGGCTTAGCCATCATGGTATATGAGCCATTAACCATGATCTACAAAAAGGCGAGCGAGGCGTGATTTTTGGGCCGTTTTGTTTTATTGTAGTCGAGTTTCCTATATTTTTGGGGGCGTTTTTAATAAACAATTATTCCACTCGTCGCTTGTGGATATGAGATGATTATAGCCAACTCGGCCGCTAGCGCGCCTCGTTGGCTATCTATCAACTCATATCCAAACGGCGCGATTCACTGGAATAATTGTTAAATATATTTCTCTATCGATTATAAA